>JAWQFJ010002292.1:34089-41589 GCA_034096865.1 Theodoxus fluviatilis
CCCGCCCAGCCAGTCCGCCATGATCCACCGTGCATACTGCAGCAACAACTTCGTGCGAGGTTCGGCTTCGTCAGCCTCCTTCGCACCCAAACCAACAACTGCTGAGGTCCTGGTCATCTGCACTCGCGAAGGCGGAAGGACGACAACGACAGTTATGAAAAGGAAAATCATGGGCACATGATGGTTCATGCTTTTTCTGACGTGTGCTGGCAAGCAAAATATGCCGAGTATAGTCTCGCATATCGAGAAATACATCCAGCAACAATTGAAAGAATGTCAATGTGATCATGAAAGAAAAACGCGCAACATACCTGAACACACTACAAAATGGAAGCTAAAAACACTTTCCCAACCAATGCACAACTAAGTGATAAAAGCGGAAACAAAAGATACAATTCAGCGAGTGCTTGACGGAAAGGGACAAGCGGACAGATGCAACAGCCAGTCTAAATAAGCAAACGCTCTGCCAATGCACCGCCAAATCAGTGATGTATTCCGACTAATTCATACCATACATGATCTCTACGCAAAACATGTTCTTTTGGACTTTGTAATATCTCTCTTTCTCTCTCTCTCTCTCTCTCTCTCTCTCTCTCTCTCTCTCTCTCTCTCTCTCTCACACACACACACACACAGAAGGGGTGAATTCCTTGCACGAGAGAAATGAACTATTGGTAGTGTGGATTGAAAAAACAAATAGTTTAGAATATTTGAGCTTCCATTTCACAACAAAACTGTCCATCACTGCTGCCCTGGAATGTAAAATGACAAAAGGAAAAGCAGAGAACAAACTGCACAACTGTTACAGAAAATGCGAAATATACATACATTGAAAATATTTGTATTTTAGGGGGAAAAGTATGCAGGTGCAACTGTCATCACTATGTGGATACGAAATATGAAGGTGAACCAGACGGCCTACCACAGAGATGGCGACACGTCTCAGCATGCAAACGATTTTCCAATCTGGACTTGAAGTCTCCCAGTACAATGTGTTTTGGAGAAGTCGGAAGATACTACCTCTACATGTATATAAATGCTCTGACTAAAACTGTGAAATATTGGCTAAAATAAGCAGAATGCACGAAAAAAACTTTTCCAAAGCAAGTTTCAATCGTGCTTCAAAATATTCAAGTCCCAGAAGAGTATTACAGAAAAAATTGGTGGAAACATATGTCACATCTACGATGCAGATATGTATGGGGAAAACTCTTGTACATATAATGTGAAAGGTTTCCTATGAGTCCATCAACAAAAGTTGCATGACGGTTCTTGACAGGGGTGGGTAGCCCAAATTGAATGTAGTGACAAATTTACTCTATACAGATGATTCAAAAACAGTTTTGAGCGTGAAGTGTCTCTTGAAAATATCAATATAAGGACATTTTTAGACTCGTTTACACGATTCGGGCCGAAATGATGAGATAAAATGCAATGCAAGATCTAAACCAAATATCTCCTATGAAAGATATCCATTTTGTAATGTTGTTGAAGGAAAAGTATACAGCAAAATACTTGCAAACGGACAGGCATAATGATATAGTGCATCTAATTAATATAATGAATGGAAGCGATATACAAAAGACTCGAGCCGTTGCTATGTTTGCACACTACAGTTTGAAGCGTCGCAACAACAACAACAACAACAACAACAAAGCATTAGAGTTGTACATACTTTCTCTTGTGACTTGTAGAGGTAGGTTATGTCCGACGCAACCCACACTCCCTTTTTGTTATTTTAACACTAAGTGAAAGACATTTTGTCAGACATGTCAACGTGTACAAGATTGTTGCTCGATGCCTTGAGAGGCCGTGCTTCTTCCGTCATTGTGCGCTTCACCATGATACTCGTACCATGACAATCGTGTATTCTGATGACTTTGCAATTGTACCTGTTTTACCGTTTCATGCACAGACAAATCACCGAATTTTTTAATATCGTTAAGATATATTCAAAATGGTGTATGCTTGTTATAACAGTGGTAGGTCGTCGGCCGCAATAAAGTCAGTCTCTCTCAATCCCCCTTTCCCCCTCCCGCAATGAGACGAGCTAAATTTCCCCTTCAACATTTCAAAACTCCTCAAATATGCTAGAAATACGAATATTATTTTCCGTTGCAGCAGCCAAGTCTCTCATTTGAGTCGTTACGCTGTGGTTCATCAGATTGGATTGTGCACACATGTGAAGGCCTATATATTTCTCATTTACGTAGTATCTATTTTGTATCTGTCGTTATCTCCTCGGAAAAAAAGTACACGAGAGTCATCGAGATGGACTGTGCGGGAAAGAACAAACTGGGATAATTAGTCAATTTTTCATGAATGGAACTCCCGCATTTCAGCGCGAAAAATATCAAATGTTCTAATCATTTATGTTAGCGCACAACACTGACACAGGTCTTGCTCTTCTCCTCTAGAAATATTTATCACTATAACAAATTATTTGAATAGTTCTTATTGTTCTCCGTTTTCCTTTTAAGCAGCTTCAAAACATTACAACAAAGAACAGATTTGTACGAAAGATTTGCAGCTTTAAGTCGAAACTAACTGGAATAGACAGGCTTGTCAGAGCTCTAACTAGTCGAAACTACCTGGAATAGACAGGCTTGTCAGAGCTCTAACTAGTCGAAACTTAACGTCGCTGTTGACACGTTCGCCATCCCTCGGTCCGCGTGATTCCCGCCGTCGTAGCTCTCATGACCTTTGTCTCGACTTACGTTGCGCTCTTCTCTACACTTGTCAGGCTTTGCTTGTTATTCGCCGTCTTCATCGGATTTGCAATCGTGGAACTCAAGGTCAGTCGAGGTGTTTACGTCCCCTATCCCTTCTTCTTCCGCCTCTGTCGCAACCTCTTCACCTTCCTCATCCTGCTGGCTTGGATCTTGTCCCGCCTCTGTCGCTGCCTCTTCACCTTCCTCATCCTGCTGGCTTGGATCTTGTCCCGCCTCTGTCGCTACCTCTTCACCTTCCTCATCCTGCTGGCTTGGATCTTGTCCCGCCTCTGTCGTTACCTCTTCACCTTCCTCATCCTGCTGGCTTGGATCTTGTCCCGCCTCTGTCGCTACCTCTCCACCTTCCTCATTCTGCTGGCTTGGATCTTGTCCCTGCGTGCTGCTCCGCTTGTCATTTTCGTTCCCCTCTGGAGTTGTTCTGTCGTTGCCGTCTTGACTCCCCGTGGCCGTGTTTGGACTTGTCACGTTGTCCTGGGGCTTGTCCAAGTCCGGTTTGGCAGGCTCCACGTCCACCTCGCCCTTGCTCAGCACCGCTCCTCCCTTGCTCCTCAGCAGGGGGGGCCGCAGAATGGACTTGATCTGCAGGTTTTTCGGTGGCTGCGAAGAATTGCTGTCCAGCTCAAACATGGACGGCTCGAGCGGGGATCCTCGCGTGAAATCAAAGCAGACGTAGAGGGGGACCTCCTGGAGACGCATGCCGTAGCAAAGGTTTGCCAGCTTGAGAAGGAAGTTCTTGTCCGCTTTGACATCTTTTCCGAGCGTCTCGACCTTTTCTACAGCCTCCAGTACCTTCTGTAACAACATCATGTGTAGGCGGATCAAAAGCAATGAATCGAGGCAGCTGTCAGCAATCTCGTGATAATGACTACCTTCTATTGGGGAATAAGAATATATTCAAAAAGGAAAGAGAACGTTTTCTCGACTCATCACAGCCTCTACGATTTGATTTCCAAGCACGAAATTATAGCGCTTTTCTAACGTCAGCGAGAGCCAAAATACTTTTACTAAAGTATCTCATCCCGTAATTTTTGCGTGAAATACTTTACACGTTCTGTACGGGTTTATTATGTTGTTTGACAGGTTTTAAAAATTAACTTGGCATATCATTCGTACGATTCTTGGTTGAAATCAGTGCTCGACATAAATAAATAGTTTTCTAGAATGTGAGAGGAGGCAAAAGAGGCGGGTTACTACCTAACGACGTGTTACGTACTGATGGCCAAAGTAGCCTCAAAGTGTGATAACTGTGGTAAAATTTCATATGAATTAAAATATAGAAATATCACTACATCTAAACTTCAAATTATTTGATTTGCGCCGCAGTCCTCAGAACAAGTCGACAACACGATGTGCAAGTAGAAAAGGGAAATTGCCCCAAGAAAAAGGGAAAATTCTGGCCCAGAGTTACTCCTTTCACAGCGCTTCTCAATCACCCACCTGGACCAGAAGTGCTGGCGGTTCGGCCTTGGGAAGGAGACAGAAAGCTTTGCGCAGTTTCTGCCGAATGTTCGGGATGTCCTTGAGGAGAATGTCCTTTAATTCCTCCTCCAGCCTTTTCACAATGGTGTCCACTCGGGTTGCATCCTGAGGCAGCAGCTCTTCCAGCTTCTTGCGCATTTCAGAGAGTTCCTGTTTGTCAGAGTGGATAGTTACTAATCCTGATGTTTCTCATGCAAAACGTTTGGCATTTAACTCTCGAAGAATCTAGTTGTATAGGAGAAGGTTCACAAAGCAAGCTTCTTTGCAGATGCAACAGAAAAGCATAAATTAGTCTTCCTCACGTGTGTATTCTTTTGAATGAAGGCATTGATTCCTAAATTGCCCTCAGATGATAGGCTGAAAATTTACGTCTTCTCTGGATACAACATTCCACCCCTTCCTTGCCCTCTCTAACCCGAGACAACCTGAATCTGTATGGATGTATTTCCATGAACCGTCCCTAAACAATCAAACCTAGTCATCCCACCTCGACATAAATCGATACAACTGTCTTATATTTCAAATAATTCTGGTCCAGATAATTTCTTAATCCAAAAGGACGATACATGTGGAGAAAAGGCAAGTTGCGATATTGTTTCATGAATCCACGTGTGTAGTGTGTTTAAAAACAAATTTACCTGCAACATCTGCTGGTGTAGCTCCTTCTCATTTTCAGTACAAAGCTGATTAGTAGAAAAGGGTCCCCTCACCCAAACCTCTGGCACAAATTCCTCAACGGAATCAGCACAGGCTTTCCAAACGGCCTGGAAAAGAAATGTATATGTAAACTGGTGTGGTATAGGTCAGTCTTTCCTGACGAGCAGTGAGGTGCTTCACAAGGCGCCTCTTTTATGTTTCGTGTTTTGTTTATTGCCTGCTATGTTAAGTAGTTGTATTGTATTTAACTCTTTTTTGTTTCAACTGTACATTGTGCGAGTGTTGGAATGCTTTGTATTAGTGTGGACTTTTCATTGTAAACGCCATGAGCTTGCCTATTGGGGAAGGTATGTGCGTATTAAGTAATCTGTATTATTATTATTATTATTATTATTATTATTATTATTATTATTATTATTATTATTATTATTATTATTATTATTATTATTATTATTATTATTATTATTATTATTATTATTATTATTATTATAGGTATGTGATGAAAAGGATTCGAATGTCTTTTGTTTGTTGCAGATTTCAGACATAACATGTGTACAGGATTCGCCATCTATGTTCATTATTCCATCCACCACCACCACCGTCGCCGTCGCCACCGCCACCACCATCATCACTACCACCACCATTACCACCACCACCATCACCACCATCACCACCACCATCACCACCACCACCACCTCCGTTGCCACCGCCACCACCACCACCATTACTACCACCACCATTACTACCACCACCATTACCACCGCCACTGCCACCACCACCACCACCGTCGCCACCGCCACTACCGCCTCCATTCATTACTTTCAGCATGAACATTGTTACTCTGAGTATGAACACATCTATAATCAGGACTGGTTGTGTTTCCTTACCACACGCAGCTCCACCTCAGTTGACGTAACGCGACAGAGATGGAGCCGCAGCAATGAAAAGATCACCTCAAGCAAGCGCATCCCAGAAGTAACGATACAGTAACACACTCACCTTGGCTACATCATAGAGAAATTGAGCCGTGGTCTCTTCATTTTTCAGTTTGTCCTGCGCCATTGCATAGGCAGTCCAGTACTCCCCGGTTTTGAAGAGGCCGTTCCACTTGTCAGCCAGGGCTGTGGGGCGGTAGGGGTCGCTCAGGTCCTCCACACAGGCGTTTCCCTGTCTCATCCTCTCCGATGCCATCTCGGACAGCCTTCACAAAGGAAGAGCCAAGAGATGTTCTGCTTTTTCCATTACTAGTTTGGTCTAAACGACAAGGCATTTAACGAGAGACACCATTACCGGTAGGTTCTGAGTTTGTGAATATACGAAAGCCCTGTCGATAGAGGCAGTATGAAAAAAGTAAATGACAGTTATATTAATCCACGAAAATGTCTTGAGCAGATTTACTAATTAGGTTAGTGTTAGAATCAAAACTGAGTCGATCAAATTTACCATTTAAATGACTCAATGATTAATACACATGTCCTTCATAGTTTTTAAGATATTAAAGACAAAATTCGTAACACATGAATTAATCCAATGAACGACAAATGAATTCCAAGAAGAGGATTGCATTTTTAATGATATGATTGGTATTCGAATAAGAAGGTGAAAAAATCGTCAAAAACTTCTCCTCCACAACTTTCGTCGTCTCTGTTTTCTCACCTTTTCCTTTCTTTGCGTATCTACCTCTCAAATTAAAACATCCCGTTGAAAAATATTTGTATGGGTACTTTGTCATTAGTTATCTCTCAGAGTCTGACCCAACGTTTGAACAAAGTAAGGATGTTTTCAGGTATTTGAAATTCACACTAAGGAACCAATTAACACGTTTTAAAAGGTCCTAGTTTGTTTTGTTTCTTGGTATTAAGGCCACAAACGTTTAACATGCATCACTTATCTCATGCATGCTCTCGGATTATACTGCACTCCATTGTACTCTCTCTATATCATGGCCCATCTCCACCATCACTTCATGTGTGACGACGTAGAAAAACCGGAGTACAAGCCATTGTGTATGAGTACACATGCCAGGAAATTGCCTATGTCTCATGCACTTCTCAAAACGTGCGCAAGATTGTTTGATTTGCTGCAAATTGCAATTTAATTCCGTTTAAACTATTCGTGCCGTGTATGAATATTACTTTGAAAGAAAGCTCAATGCATGATATTACTCTGTGTGTGTGTGTGCGTGCGCGCACGCGCGCGCGTGCGGCTATGTCTGCGTGCGAGCGCGTGCGCAATGGAACGGACTAGAATGAATGAAGCAAACAACACCTCACTGAAACAGTGACAGAGAACTTGACAAGAAAGGACACAAAACACCAATCCGATTTTAGCTGCAAATGTCGGAAACAGAACATTACAGAACCGTCTGGTAAACAAAAATGCAAACTGTAGATGGCTTTGAAAGAACAGAAGATAATGGTGTTACACTCGGGCCAAAGAATCAGCCCTAGGAGTATTGTAACCTATACATTTCAAAAGATATTTCTGAATAATCCTTTTACCTGAGCTTGTAGTCGGTGAGCTTTGCCTGAAACGAAAAGCGAGTAGATAATTACACCACCTTATCGTGATTTTCCTTCACAGAATATTCGTAAAAATCAGAAGAATACTTTGGCTGTTTTCAGAAAGCACG
>JAWQFJ010002293.1:0-7500 GCA_034096865.1 Theodoxus fluviatilis
CCAAGATGGCTGCCTTGGTCATCTGTGTAAAGGTATCCAAGATGGCTGCCTTGGTCATCTGTGTGTAAAGGTATCCAAGATGGCTGCCTTGGTCATCTGTGTGTAAAGGTATCCAAGATGGCTGCCTTGGTCATCTGTGTGTAAAGGTATCCAAGATGGCTGCCTTGGTCATCTGTGTGCTTGCAGTCAGTGGAGGTTGATGAAGAGGGAGAGGGAGGTTCTGCTGAAGAGTCTGGAATTTCCGCTTTCATGCAACTATAGTCCATTCCACAGCAGTGCAATGTGGAGCATCAGTAGAGTATTCTTGCCCTTCTTCGTCTTCGTGTGCCTTGACCCTGGCAGCTGTGGTGGCAGCTTTCCTGGTGGATCAGTCTCGAGGTTCTCTTGCCGTAGAGTCCTGCAGCGTTTTGAAATGGCAGATAATTTTGAAGTTTAGTATGAATCTTATTCCACCCCCCACCCACCCTCCCCGCGCCTTCTCCATAATGTAACATGCAACTTTTCTATGGGTTAAAAGGAAGCACTTGATATTTTGACTGGATTCTCTCCAGCATGAATTGTAAACTATGATCACTAGCCTTTTGTCACATCTGACACATCCTGACTTGTCTTGACAGGAACTGAGATATATGAAATTTTAAAAAAGATATTCTCTTTGAAGTGTATTACTACCTACAAGGTGTCATTAATCAGACTGAAATGGCATATCTACTATGATATGATGCTAATATCTAGGTTAGTTCAGTTGGTGCTGTGAGAAGTTTTCATTTGTCTTTAGCTGGCAGAGTAATCTGGTTTCCAGTATGTGTAGGCAGAGGCTTGTGCAAACTTCTTGACCAAGTTTCTACTGGAGCTCCACAATGTATAGATTTGTATTGCCCAGTGCAGTACTTCCTTCCTTGGGATGTGAAAAAATACAATTGGAAAAGCACCATTATAGATTTGTATAAAGGCAGCTATTTTGGGGGGAATTGTTAGATGGTGTATATAAAAAAAAACTAAAACAAATTAAAAGTCTCCATTGTGCCTTTTCCTTTTTTAAACTCATTTTTGTACGTTTTCAAACTTTAAAAGTTGCAGTGTCACATTGTAAAGTTTCCCATTTTTTATGAAGGTAATGAAGATTTTTTCCCCATTAAAACTATGACTGCAGACATGACTGTATGTGGAGTCTGCACAGAACACATCCTCCCCTGCTGTTTGACTTCAGTTGTTGGTTTGTGATGGTGGGGAAAAAAAGCTTGAAGTGGTGAAGATACTAATGAAATTATTCCTGCAACAAAGTTGATGAAAGTGAAGACTTGCACTACATCACACAATTTTATCTGTAGAAGTGAGGGCATTCTGTTCTGAGGAAAGCTAGATTCCATAATGGTTCCTTTTTGTTGTTATTACTATTAATGAGTTGTTAACATAGTGTAGTAAACACAGGTTGTGCACAGTGATAAAAGGTCATGATCAACAACACTTCAACCCCAGTTTTTGTAAATCAAATGATTCATTTGTAGTGAGCAACGTGTGGTCTGGGATCATTGTCATGTGATTAAATGTAGAAGCACATTGTTTTAATGAACATCAAAGCTTCAGTGTGCTGTATTTGGCAATGTGCACTCTTCCATAGTTGTTTAACCGACCTATCTGGATTTCAGAAGCAGATGAATTGAATATGGAAAATCTGCATAATGTTTGTGTAGGCCTTGACTTGTCATCAGAACTGTTGTGGTCACATGACCAAGGGGTTCAGTATGCTCTGGAATTATAGTACACATGCGTCTAAATACCGCGCGCAGCTAGCTGCCTGTGGATTGGTCACATGACATTGCCATTTCGTGTGGTTTTCTGCTAAATGGTTACCAATAAATAGGAACCACTATGTTCTTGCCGTTACCTTTGGATACTGAGATGTTTATATGTCAGCGTTTTTATGACATAACTGTTTCAGTCTTTTCGAAATGTTGGTGTAAAGATGAGCAAGTGGAGATAGCGAATGCTAATGGTGAACTCGCCTCTTGACCAATACGTGTCGAGAAGAAATGACTCTTGCAAACTGGCTGCATGAAGAGCTGCATGCTAGTCCAAATTTTCCAAGTCGCCATATTTCTCAACAACCCATTGGCAAAAACTGTGGTTAAAAAAAAGGAAAAAAAGAAAAGCACGTGCCTATTCATAGTCACTAATCATCGGCCGACTTCTCGTGGCTTTTAGCCATAGTCGTAAAATACCTGTTGTCTTGTTCTTCGTGGTCTAGAAGCTGTGTACAGGAAAGAGAGAGCGCAGGGGGATTAGTGCAATGCTCTCTTCTGTAGAGCCTTGAGGTGGGAACTTCACTGCTGTAGCGTGGTGGGAATTGGAGTCATTGATTGAAGAAGGGAACCCTGACCATTCGAAGTTGTTGTCCTGGTCATGTGTTCTACAACTACAAACATCCTGAATAAAATGTGAATCAAGCAGATGTCTTGTCGGGAGTCATTTCTCATGAGACTGTGGTCACTCTGGCTTTTAACTGTTTGGGTTTATCTTATGCTGGTGTGAAAGCAGCCACTTGTTCTGTTTTGAATGAAAAAGAGATTCTGCCCTTGATGAGCCTTTCAGTAAGTGCTTCTGTGTTTAAATACGCTTCCCTCTCGGCCCCCATCTTCTTCCTAGCCCATTCTTTCACACACACACACACACACGCACGCACGCACACATAACCCCCCCCCCCCCCCCCACCTCTCTTTCTCCCCTCCCCCCTCCTCTCTTTTACCCCCTGTGGGTTGGGGGTCAGAATAGACCCACCACGTCTCCCTACGCGATTCATAAATAAATAAGGACTTTGTGACTTAATTTGCGCTTATTCTAAACAATTCTAGTGATTTTCGTGCTCAGTGTCCTTACATAGCCTACAAAGGTTGATAGATCGTAAACATCCATCCATCCATCCATCCTTCCTCTCTCTCTCTCTCTCTCTCTCTCTCTCTCTCTCTCTCTCTGTGCTTGTGAAAAAGGTAAAAGATGGCAGAACACCAGAATATCTAACCAAACTATTTGAGCAGTCATCATTCAGAGGACATGACAAATTTCTCCTGCCTCAGCCTCGCATCGATTTGTTCAAATCGAGCCTATCTTACTCTGGGGCTGCTCTGTGGAATACACTGCCTGATGACATAAAATGTATCAAATCTTTGCCTATGTTCAAAGACAAAATTCGCACTATTCTCAAGCATCATCCTATGACTTAGTTTTCCACGCTTTCATCTGACGTCTAGACAGTGCAACGGCTAAGTGTGTATCCTACATTGCCCATTCTTCACATATGCTTACTTCAGGCCACCCCTGGCTGAAATATTGGAGGGGTCCGGCTGATTGGGGGTGGGGGAGTAGGGGAGGGAGTGTACACCAAGAGGCTTTGGCCTACATGTATGTTATTTGTTTTTAACATTTGGATGTTTAGAAAATTGTTTTTTATGTATATGTCATTGTAGTCACTTCAAGTTCCATATTTAAAATTTGCTTCTCTGGTACACGATCTACCTATTTTAGTATGTTTAAGAAATTATACATGTATAATTCTTGCGATACTTATACTGACACACTCTCTCTCTCTCTCTCTCTCTCTCTCTCTCTCTCTCTCTCCTCTCTCTCTCTCTCTCCTCTCTCTCCTCTCTCTCTCTCTCTCTCTCTCTCTCTCCCTCTCTCCTCTCTCCTCCTCACTCTCTCTCTCCCTCTCTCCTCTCTCACTCTCTCTCTCTCTCTCTCCTCTCTCTCTCTCTCTCTCTCTCTCTCTCTCTCTCTCTCTCTCTCTCTCTCTCTCTCTCTCTCTCTCTCTCTCTCTCTCTCTCTCTCCTCTCCCTCCCTCCCTCCCTCTCCCCCACCCACTCCCCCACCCTCTCTCTCCAACCCACCCACCCTCTTACTCTCATTCTCTCTTCCCTTCCACCCCAACCCTCTCTCTCTCTCTCTCTCTCTCTCTCTCTCACTCTCTCTCTCTCTCGCTCTCTCTCTCTCTCGCTCTCTCTCTCCTCTCCCCCACCCTCTCTCTTACTCTCATTCTATCTTCCCTTCCTCCCCCTTTCCCCAGCCCCCTCCCCACTCTCTCTCTCTCTCTCTCTCTCTCTCTCTCTCTCTCTCTCTCTCTCTCTCTCTCTCTCTCTCTCTCTCTCTCTCTCTCTTACCACATTTGAATATTTTGCCTCAAGGGCTGAATGTAAGAAAGGCACTACTGCCTAATTCACTACCCTTGTTAAATAAAGTTCGTTCGTTCGTTCGTTCTCTCTCTCTCTCTCTCTCTCTCTCTCTCTCTCTCTCTTAGCACATTATGTCCCCCTTCCCTCTTGCTTAGTTTGTGTTTAGACGAGCTTTGCCATGACCTTGTCGCTGTCATCGCTCTGTAATCCCAGACAAAACAGACAGTAATCAAAGTTGTTTTAGAGATGCACCCGTTTCAATTTCAAGACAATGCCAGACTGCTACTGTAAATTTTCCAAATGACTGCTGAACAACTATCCCGTGAAGTCTGATCCGAGTGTACAGTTATACAGATCTTATTCTGTGTTCACTCCGCACCAAGCTTTGCTAACTTCCCGCAGTGGAGGTTGGCCCCCTGCATTCAGGATTGATGCTGCATCTGAAATCTACTATTTTAGTCCCCCCCCCCCCCCCCCCCTCCCCCTTGGGTTGAGAGTAAGAATACATGTAGATTCACATCTCCCTATGCAATGCGAAATAGTCCCCCCTTGGGTTGAGAGTAAGAATACATGTAGATTCACAACTTTCTATGCGATGCGTAATAGTCCCCTCCTTGGGTTGAGAGTAAGAATACATGTAGATTCACAACTCCCTATGCGTTGAGAGTAAGAATACATGTAGATTCACATTTCCCTATGAGTTGAGAGTAAGACTACATGTAGATTCACATCTCCCTATGAGTTGAGAGTAAGAATACATGTAGATTCACATCTCCCTATGCGATGCGTAATAGTCCCCCCTTGGGTTGAGAGTAAGAATACATGTAGATTCACAACTTTCTATGCGATGCGTAATAGTCCCCCCTTGGGTTGAGAGTAAGACTACATGTAGATTCACATCTCCCTATGAGTTGAGAGTAAGACTACATGTAGATTCACATCTCCCTATGAGTTGAGAGTAAGACTACATGTAGATTCACATCTCCCTATGCAATGCGAAATAGTCCCCCCTTGGGTTGAGAGTAAGACTACATGTAGATTCACATCTCCCTATGAGTTGAGAGTAAGACTACATGTAGATTCACATCTCCCTATGCGTTGAGAGTAAGAATACATGTAGATTCACATCTCCCTATGCAATGCGAAATAGTCCCCCCTTGGGTTGAGAGTAAGAATACATGTAGATTCACATCTCCCTATGCGATGCGTAATAGTCCCCCCTTGGGTTGAGAGTAAGAATACATGTAGATTCACATCTCCCTATGCGTTGAGAGTAAGAATACATGTAGATTCACATCTCCCTATGAGTTGAGAGTAAGAATACGTGTAGATTCACATCTCCCTATGAGTTGAGAGTAAGAATACATGTAGATTCACATCTCCCTATGAGTTGAGAGTAAGAATACATGTAGATTCACATCTCCCTATGAGTTGAGAGTAAGAATACATGTAGATTCACATCTCCCTATGCCTAGTCCCCCTTGGGTTGAGAGTAAGAATACATGTAGATTCACATCTCCCTATGAGTTGAGAGTAAGAATACATGTAGATTCACATCTCCCTATGAGTTGAGAGTAAGAATACATGTAGATTCACATCTCCCTATGCGATGCGTAATAGTCCCCCCTTGGGTTGAGAGTAAGAATACATGTAGATTCACATCTCCCTATGAGTTGAGAGTAAGAATACATGTAGATTCACATCTCCCTATGCAATGCGAAATAGTCCCCCCTTGGGTTGAGAGTAAGAATACGTGTAGATTCACATCTCCCTATGCAATGCGAAATAGTCCCCCCTTGGGTTGAGAGTAAGAATACTGTGTAGATTTCACATCTCCTATGCGTTGCGCGTACGAATACTGTTATTCCATCTCCCTATTCGTTGAGCGTCTCCTAGTGTGCTTCACCCATATCCACCTGAGTTGCGTCGCACCCCGACAGACATGTAGCAGTCTTTTCCCTCCCTCACATTAGTAGTCATGTACTTCCTTTCTATCCCCTTCCTCGCCATGCGCCAGCCCACTGTGTGTGACACGAGTTGCCCAATCCTATATCATCGTTGTCTGTGTGCACACACTCTCCCATGCTGTTATGCTGCTACTTCCCCTTCCTTCTATCCGCACATCTCCTGAGTTCAATTGATAGGTACACGCTCGTGTAGATTACATCTTCCCCACGAGTTATCTAGATAGCCATATTACACGCATCGTATTCACTATGTGTTGCCATTGCTAACTCCGTCCTCCTCGTGTGTGTCGTTTGATCGCTGTAAGCCATGTTAGCTCACATCTCCTCTTGGTTGAGATTTTTCCTTCTTGTGTGTGTTATTTGTTGCTTGTCCGTTGCTCGCGATCTCAACACACGCTTAACGCACAGATTTGTATCACTCTACAGTCTTTCTCTTTTTCTCATCCATGCTCCTGTGTTGTCCCTCTTCGCGATGATGTGTCGTGTGATGTATCACGTGGTCGGAGAGCTGATTGTCGACCCCTCTCACGCATTTTTCTTGACTTATCCACCCTCTGCCTTCTCTTACCCCCCTTCAACATCATAAGGCCCACGAGAGTGAATCTACGTTGGTGTCCACACCTAGCTTACCATGGGCTGTGGTTGAACTCACACACATCTTACGCTCCCCTTTATTAGTCGCTCGATCATATTTGTCTACGTGACTGAGATGTTGTGACTCTACGATACTGAAACATCAGTACTTAGTCTACTATAACCCAAGGGGCGCTCACCCTTGCTACTCTCAACTCATAGGGAGATGTGAATCTACATGTATTCTTACTCTCAACTCATAGGGAGATGTGAATCTACACGTATTCTTACTCTCAACTCATAGGGAGATGTGAATCTACACGTATTCTTACTCTCAACTCATAGGGAGATGTGAATCTACACGTATTCTTACTCTCAACCCAAGGGGGGACTATTTCGCATTGCATAGGGAGATGTGAATCTACACGTATTCTTACTCTCAACCCAAGGGGGGACTATTTCGCATTGCATAGGGAGATGTGAATCTACATGTATTCTTACTCTCAACTCATAGGGAGATGTGAATCTACATGTAGTCTTACTCTCAACCCAAGGAGGGGACTATTACGCATCGCATAGGGAGATGTGAATCTACATGTATTCTTACTCTCAACTCATAGGGAGATGTGAATCTACATGTATTCTTACTCTCAACTCATAGGGAGATGTGAATCTACATGTATTCTTACTCTCAACCCAAGGGGGGACTATTTCGCATTGCATAGGGAGATGTGAATCTACATGTATTCTTACTCTCAACTCATAGGGAAATGTGAATCTACATGTAGTCTTAC
>JAWQFJ010002293.1:10000-20000 GCA_034096865.1 Theodoxus fluviatilis
GAGTAAGATAGGCTCGATTTGAACAAATCGATGCGAGGCTGAGGCAGGAGAAATTTGTCATGTCCTCTGAATGATGACTGCTCAAATAGTTTGGTTAGATATTCTGGTGTTCTGCCATCTTTTACCTTTTTCACAAGCACAGAGAGAGAGAGAGAGAGAGAGAGAGAGAGAGAGAGAGAATGGAAGGATGGATGGATGGATGGATGTTTACGATCTATCAACCTTTGTAGGCTATGTAAGGACACTGAGCACGAAAATCACTAGAATTGTTTAGAATAAGCGCAAATTAAGTCACAAAGTCCTTATTTATTTATGAATCGCGTAGGGAGACGTGGTGGGTCTATTCTGACCCCCAACCCACAGGGGGTAAAAGAGAGGAGGGGGGAGGGGAGAAAGAGAGGTGGGGGGGGGGGGGGGGGGTATGTGTGCGTGCGTGCGTGTGTGTGTGTGTGTGTGAAAGAATGGGCTAGGAAGAAGATGGGGGCCGAGAGGGAAGCGTATTTAAACACAGAAGCACTTACTGAAAGGCTCATCAAGGGCAGAATCTCTCTTTTTCATTCAAAACAGAACAAGTGGCTGCTTTCACACCAGCATAAGATAAACCCAAACAGTTAAAAGCCAGAGGGACCACAGTCTCATGAGAAATAACTCCCGACAAGACATCTGCTTGATTCACATTTTATTCAGGATGTTTGTAGTTGTAGAACACATGACCAGGACAACAACTTCGAATGGTCAGGGTTCCCTTCTTCAATCAATGACTCCAATTCCCACCACGCTACAGCAGTGAAGTTCCCACCTCAAGGCTCTACAGAAGAGAGCATTGCACTAATCCCCCTGCGCTCTCTCTTTCCTGTACACAGCTTCTAGACCACGAAGAACAAGACAACAGGTATTTTACGGCTATGGCTAAAAGCCACGTGAAGCCGGCCGCTGATTGGTTGTCTATAAATAGGCACATGGTTTTCTTTTTTTCCTTTTTTTAAACCAGTTTTTCCCAATGGGTTGTTGAGAAATATGGCGACTTGGAAAATTTGGACTAGCATGCAGCTCTTCATGCAGCCAGTTTGCAAGAGTCATTTCTTCTCGACACGTATTGGTCAAGAGGCGAGTTCACCATTAGCATTCGCTATCTCCACTTGCTCATCTTTACACCAACATTTCGAAAAGACTGAAACAGTTATGTCATGAAAACATTGACATAGAAACAGCTCAGTATCCAAAGGTAACGGCAAGAACATAGTGGTTCCTATTTATTGGTAACCATTTAGCAGAAAACCACACGAAATGGCAATGTCATGTGACCAATCCACAGGCAGCTAGCTGCGCGCGGTATTTAGACGCATGTGTACTATAATTCCAGAGCATACTGAACCCCTTGGTCATGTGACCACAACAGTTCTGACGACAAGTCAAGGCCTACACAAACATTATGCATATTTTCGATATTCACTTCATCTGCTACTGAAATCCAGATACATTTTTTTGTAGGTCGGTTGAACAACTATGGAAGTGTGCACATTGCAAAGTACAGTACACTCAAGCTTTGATGTTCATTAAAACAATGTGCTTCTACATTTAATCACATGACAATGATCCCAGACCACACGTTGCTCACTACAAATGAATCATTTGATTTACAAAAACTGGGGTTGAAGTGTTGTTGATCATGACCTTTTATCACTGTGCACAACCTGTGTTTACTACACTATGTTAACAACTCATTAATAGTAATAACAACAAAAAGAAACCATTATGGAATCTAGCTTTCCTCAGAACAGAATGCCCTCACTTCTACAGATAAAATTGTGTGATGTAGTGCAAGTCTTCACTTTCATCAACTTTGTTGCAGGAATAATTTCATTAGTATCTTCACCACTTCAAGCTTTTTTTCCCCACCATCACAAACCAACAACTGAAGTCAAACAGCAGGGGAGGATGTGTTCTGTGCAGACTCCACATACAGTCATGTCTGCAGTCATAGTTTTAATGGGGAAAAAATCTTCATTACCTTCATAAAAAATGGGAAACTTTACAATGTGACACTGCAACTTTTAAAGTTTGAAAACGTACAAAAATGAGTTTAAAAAAGGAAAAGGCACAATGGAGACTTTTAATTTGTTTTAGTTTTTTTTTAATATACACCATCTAACAATTCCCCCCAAAATAGCTGCCTTTATACAAATCTATAATGGTGCTTTTCCAATTGTATTTTTTCACATCCCAAGGAAGGAAGTACTGCACTGGGCAATACAAATCTATACATTGTGGAGCTCCAGTAGAAACTTGGTCAAGAAGTTTGCACAAGCCTCTGCCTACACATACTGGAAACCAGATTACTCTGCCAGCTAAAGACAAATGAAAACTTCTCACAGCACCAACTGAACTAACCTAGATATTAGCATCATATCATAGTAGATATGCCATTTCAGTCTGATTAATGACACCTTGTAGGTAGTAATACACTTCAAAGAGAATATCTTTTTTAAAATTTCATATATCTCAGTTCCTGTCAAGACAAGTCAGGATGTGTCAGATGTGACAAAAGGCTAGTGATCATAGTTTACAATTCATGCTGGAGAGAATCCAGTCAAAATATCAAGTGCTTCCTTTTAACCCATAGAAAAGTTGCATGTTACATTATGGAGAAGGCCTGGGGAGGGTAGGTGGGGGGTGGAATAAGATTCATACTAAACTTCAAAATCATCTGCCATTTCAAAATGCTGCAGGACTCTACGGCAAGAGAACCTCGAGACTGATCCACCAGGAAAGCTGCCACCACAGCTGCCAGGGTCAAGGCACATGAAGACGAGGGAGGGCAAGATTACTCTACAGACGCTCCTCATTGCACCGCTGTGGAATGGACTATAGTTGCATGAAAGCGGAAATTCCAGACTCTTCAGCAGAACCTCCCTCTCCCTCTTCATCAACCTCCACTGACTGCAAGCACCAAGGCAGCCATCTTGGATACCTTTACACACAGATGACCAAGGCAGCCATCTTGGATACCTTTACACACAGATGACCAAGGCAGCCATCTTGGATACCTTTACACACAGATGACCAAGGCAGCCATCTTGAATACCTTTACACAGATGACCAAGGCAGCCATCTTGGATATCTTTACGCACAGATGACCAAGGCAGCCATCTTGGATACCTTTACACACAGATGACCAAGGCAGCCAGCAAGTGATTTATCTTACATACTTGAATGAATACACAACTGTAGATCCAAGTTAACAGTCCTCTACCTGACATTTCCAGCAAGTGAAAAAAGTATTCCATAGGAATCATGTGTATTAATGGGGGATTTTTATGCAACAGAAGCATTTGGCAAATCTAAAATAAACAAGAAAAAATATGTCTAAAGTTCACTTCGACAATGTATTACAATGAGGTTTGACACCAACATTTCTCCAGACATGGGAATTATTTCATGTCACAACAATATAGCAAATAATACAACTTCATATTAGTCATTGACATTCACAAACACAGCGTAGCAAATGCATAGAATTGGGGGGAAAGAAAAGAGATTGTGATGAGAAAACAATTGAAAGACATGTGGCAAAACATTCAGTAAACAATACTGAGAATATAACTTTTTAATTTGTCTTCATTCTAGATACGAAATTCTTCATGCTCATAGGCATAAAGCATATAAGTGAATCGAAAACAATTTCTGAATTTCTGATCATCCACAAAGTCATCAAAGGCACATTGCAAGAGCATAGCAATCTGCCCAAACATGCATCATTTCATCTTTATATAGAAGGGTAGAATTTATGCAATATGTTCACCAAAAATTAACCCATCTCATTCAACTGCAAAATATGATGACATTGCAGATATCTATAAAAGCTTTATCAGAAAACAAAACTTAAGGGGGATAACTATCAAAAGTTACTGGTTAAATAATCTACTATAGATGTGCAACATGTACCTACTGGTGCCACTGTTATGCTTACAGTGCTTGAATCACGAAATGTTACACATCTGGATGTGAATGATAACTTGTTGTATTTTGACTACACACTGAGTACTTTGAACAACAGCCCAGTAATGGGGTATATCATGCTCACACACAAATGTAAAGATTTTATTTATTTAAAAACTCCAGTTATTTCAACAAAATTTCATCCAAACGGTTTTCTTCACTTAAAGAATTTTAAAAATAAAAACAACACACAAGGTACTGCAACAAAAAGACAAATTAAAGTTTTCTCAGTTTGAGAACATTCACATCTTGCAATGTACAATACAATGGGAATCCAGCTAAACAAAACAACTGGAAAAAATCAACAAATACTGCTAGAAGTTAGTGACCCTCAGTCACAAAGAGCAAATAACAATTTAATGAAAAACAACATCTTGGTCCTTTGTTCAACAAATGCTAATAAAAATCTCACAATGAATTTAAAATATCACAGGGAATTAAAAATCACGGTTTAAAAAAAAGGAATACTCATCTTCCCTTCATGAAGTTCCGTGAAGATTGGACTGTGAAAAACACAACAACGAGCTACTGCAATATTTCCATCCACAAGGACTCACAGCAACCATGCTTCACTCATAACAACACCAACAGAGAGACACATCAACAGGAAAACTACACAGACTCCTGCTTTGCATGACAAATCTAAGTCACTCAAACGCAAAGATCCTCTCATCCACGTTTCCTTGTTGAACTTTCACAGCAATCCTGATGTGACCTGACTGTTTGCAGTGCTGACTACTCCAGCAGCCCACCAGACATTGAGCCCCAACCTGAACATGGACAGCATGCAGAGCGGGACTGCAAGGCTGGGGGTGCATCAGGCCTGAGTCTGGCAGTAGCGCTGTATGAGCATCTTGAGCGTGCGGTTTGGGGTCAGCGTGCGGTCAGCCAGGGGTGCATTGGTCATTGGACTGCAGTCCTTGCCCTGCTGCACCCAGGAGGTGATGGCCGCACGGTCGTAGGTGTAGCCGTCTGCAAAAATGTTGGCACAATTACAGCCGTCACTTTACACTTTACAATCTGTGATTCAGTCATTGATGTGGGCGTCTGCAAAAATGTCAGCACAATCTACACCCGTTGCTGTAAACCTTACACATCTGTAGTTCAATCATTGGTGTAGTCATCTGCAAAAACATCAGCACAATTACAGCTGTTGCTTTACACTTTACACATCTGTGATTCAGTCATTGATGTAGCCATCTGCAAACATGTCACCACAATTACAGTGGTCACTTCACAAAGCAGTGAAGCAGTCATTGGTCTAGCCATCTGCAAGGTTGTCAACACAATTATAACTGTCACTTTGCACATACTCAAGACTGTCATTGGTGCCACCATCTGCAGAAGTGTTCTCACAATTACAGCTGTCACTTTACACATCACAGAAACAGTTACAGGAGTTGCGATCTGCATGGATGTTGGCATATTTATGACTTTGCTTTGCACATTATCAAGGTTGCCATAAGTGCAGCATCTGAAGATAAGTCAGCAAAACTACAGCTGTCCCTTCACACATCAATGAAACTGTCATAAGTGTAGCCATCTCCAAGAATGTCAGCAAAACTATACCTATCACTTCACACATCAATGAAATTGTCATAAGTGTAACCATTTCCAAGAATGTCAGCACAACTATAGCTATCACTTCATACATGATCAAGATGATGAAAGTTATAGCTGTCTGCAGAAACATTGCATAGTCATCTATTATGTCATCAGCACTATGACAGCTGTCACTCATATCACTGACACTGTCACTAATAACAACTGCAAGAGAACAACTGTAGCCGTCACTGCCATTTTACCCATTTCCATGACCATCAATTTCAAGGTGGCTCTAAACAACCTAAATTTACCAAACTACCACCAACCAAACCTAATAGTAATTAAATTTGGTCTCTGTGCACAGTGTGACTGTCCTCATTACCACCATCAGTATAGACATGATAATTTTTTTACTATCCCCACCCCGTCATAACTCGCTTTGTCATCCCTTCAATGTCAACCTTCACCACTGCCTCCAAAACTACTCCATGTTGTCATTTCAATTTAATTCACTTCAAAACAACCATTGTCAATTTCGTTGCAATGGCTGCCACAAAAGCAATGATTGCAACATCATCATACAATATTTTTCTTATTACTGCCATTAACTTCAGTTCCCTTTTGCTCCTGTATTCCAGATCTGTTATCAAGAGCACCATGAGTTTCAATGGCATTATTATCTCTTCTTTTTTCCATCAATACATATGACATTAGCATTAAGTCAAGGCTTAACTCAATTGCTCTTAAAAATAGTTATAAAAATTCAGTTAACACCAACTTAAAAAAATTCTTTGGTAATTCACCAAATATCTACAATACTTAAATCACAAACAGCTCATTTTGATTTTTACCTGTGCAGATGACAGGATCCTTCATTATTTCACGAGTGATAGGGCACAGGTACTCGTCAGGCACGTTAGCATCTGCAATAAGAAAGAAAGAATTACTCCAGAAATGGAAAATAAAGCAGGCTGAAATTCTCACCCCTACATAAGAAGATAATATTGCAAAGAAGAAATACAAGAGCTAACCATGTGACAGTAAAAAGCAATAAAGGAAGATAAAACACTTTTTTATTTTCTTCCAGAGGGGGGAAAACCTCATGCCTCTCAGGGCTTCCTCTCATTATCTACTTCCACTGAAAAGTACATACGCCCCCCAACGACAGGAGGGAAAACACCTTGTAGGATCAAGAGGCAGTTGATTTGAGAAAGGTCATGAACTGAAAATCATGAATTGAAATTGGACTTCATGGTGGAAGAAACTATTACTAGAGGAACGCCATAGACCCGTCTCCTGCAAGGACTAAGACCAGGGTGCCAATATGGAAGCAAAACAACATGCCACTGCACAGCATGCAGGCAACACAACCTTGGGGGCGGCACTTCACAAAAATGTTCATAGACTCATAACTCATAACTCATAACTCATATCATTTTATTAATCCATAAGGATATTAAATTGGTCAACAGCATACATGGGTCATTAATGATTATAAAAGTTATAATAAAACTCAGAAAAACCATGATAATGAAATCAACACAGCATGACACACCAACACATACATACATGCATACATACATACATACATACATACATACATACATACATACATACATACATACATACATACATACATATCAGAACACTTTATTGCAGGAAGAGGTACAGAGACCAAATGCAACACGCTGGCATGCTTGACATTAATCCCATAACATGATTATTTGGCCTGTTCTCATAAGGCTTACTGCAAGAGCTGGCAGTTATTCCAAATTATTGCACTTCAAAATGCGGCCTGTGTTCATACTAGTTGGTTGGTGTTATTGACATTCGATGTGGGTGGACCACACTTATTTAGGCAACAGTTCTGTTGGGTGGTCTATATCTCGATAATATTTCAGTGCAGCTTCATACCCTTGGCTGTTACACTTAACAAAAATTACCAGGTCGTATGCATAACTCTTGCTAATATCGTTTTAAGTGCTGGATTTAAGCAGAGAGAATGCAAATACAAAATTATTCAATCGGAGGTTAAAGTGCTTTTTCTTTCCTTCTCTCCTGATCACATTCTGCTCCCTCCTTTCAACCACCCGTTCCTTTATTCCCCTCTTGTGCAGCAGACGCCCATGCTCGACACATTCGCTGATTGGCTAGCCAATCGCCAACTCTGTTAGCGTGACCGCAATGAGAGTTAAAGATTTGGATAGATTGCATTTGCTGGTGTAGAGGTTACAGGATCGGTGCTACGTGGAACAGTGTCATTGTTCGATTCGGCTCATCAGATGTCCTCTACGTGCCCAAGCCCTACGCGATCCTATCATAACAGATACACTGATGTATTTGGCGAGGCTTTTGCTGATACGCTTTGATAGACCTAGCATTGACAGACCTGAGACCACTCGACGGTGTACAGTACCAAGGGAGCCGACAACCAGCACGACAACCTTGGTGGAGAAACCTGCCTCGTCCAGCTGCAGGTAGAGCGGCATGTACTTCCGGAACTTGTGCTGGTAGCAGGCATCGATGAACGCATCGAAGGGATTGGATACTTCGATGATGAAAGCGACTGACCTGCTGTGGTCGACAAAACACAGATCAGGCTTGCCTGCGTCAAGAACTCTTCCACCCAGACATACTCTCTGGTTCTGGAATACCTCGCAGAACTCTGTGTGCACCGACCTCGACAGTGCTTGAAGCACGAGGTCAACACAGTGGTCGTGCCACTCAGTGTAGAGCCCGCGCAGTCGTTTGCATCCATTCAGCGCATGTGAGTTCGTGTCTGTATGGAAGCCACACAGGGAGCACTCCCGCGGGTATGACTCAGGGTAATAGGTCTGATTGACTGCGTTGGTCTCCAGAAGTTGGAGGCGACCTTTCACCACAAAACATGTCAGGTGGTCGGTGATGGAACCGTTCTTCAGGTGTTCATTGGAGCACGACATGTCTGCATACATACATACATACATACATACATACATACATACATTCATACTAAGCTAGATAGTTATACGTGCTAGTGTCAACACCAACACACACAGTGCCAAAATGACCAAAAATAAATCCATATGACCTTAAATCTAACATAAAGAAGTTCTGTTAAAAAAGCATCACTGATAGTCTGTGGCCAGAACAATGGCTCGGTTGCTGTTAAAATATCTCATAGTTTAATGAGAAAAAGTTGTGGTGAAGGTAACATAGCACCAAAAAAAAGAGTAAGTTGGTAATGGTAGGCTTTTAAAAGCTTGAAACTGCACATGTTTGTGTGTGTATGAGTGCATTAAAAAAAATATACAGTAGATTCATCTAAACATAAGTCAACAATTTCTCTTTTGCTGAAAATGCTTTTTCACTTGAATAGCACTCAGTGTTCACCTTCTCATCAGTAGCATGACACCTCTTCTGATGGGAATGACAAACAGTGTGTTGTGAAGGTGCTGGAATATACCAGAACATCTTATCATCTTCGAGATTTTTTGCCAGACCTCTCCACAAGGTCGTTGCCTAGTTACATGATGTAGCCAGGGCGCGGCCATACCCTTGATGTGTTACATGACTTCATTGGCACAGCTTGGAAGCACTCTGGTCTATTCTCACTAGTGCTTGATGATTGTAGAAAGCCTGTAAAGCAGGGCAGCCTGAGAGCACAAGACAAAGGTGAGAGCCTGAGAAGATACATGTGAGAAAAGTCCTCCATTAGGAGTAATCAGTCCTCTATGGGATTGTGCTCTTTGAACAAGGTGTGCACATGTGAAATACAGCATTCCAGAAGAGAGCGCAATGAAGAGAGCGCACAACAGAGACAGAAGACGTGTAATAGCACAGATAAAAGCAGTTGAGTCCTCTGAGAATCTAGTCTCAAGAGTGTAGTTATTATGGTAATGCTGATTACTGATTTTTTGGCGCTGTGTATCGACCAGTGCGTGAATAAGGGCTTTTAAAAAACAGCCACCAGATATTGTGGACTTTTGAGTTCCTGGCACAAGTTAGAGAACCCCCATTCAGACAGGACTTCATGAAGAAGACAAGTTGCAACAAGTTGTTCAGCAAAAATTTCTTTTCATGACAGCTGACACTCCAAAGCACACCTAGGGAAGATGGGACAGCATGCGGTCTGTTGTTTCTCCCTTTCTTTCTTTTTCTTTTCTTTTCTTTTTTTCCATGAAAAAAAAAAGTTTATAGTAGGCAGAAAAAGGGGGGGTCTGGTTTCCATGACAACACCTCTGTTTTCCCCCCTAAAGCCCCAAAATGCAGCACACCACCTTTCCTCACACTGCCCAAGGAAGGAGCCTAGGCTTGGTCACCATTTTCCCCTTCAAACTCGCTGTTCTAAATTTGGTGACCATTTATATGGACAACATCAGGTCTTGCTTCCCCAAGGTCACTGTCTGACTGCTAAATTTAGAACTATGAGTCAGAGGTTTGAAATAGAAAGGGAAGCAGCTGAAGGGTAGCCGAC
>JAWQFJ010002293.1:25000-42500 GCA_034096865.1 Theodoxus fluviatilis
GCGACTGGCTGGCTTCACTCACCCCTGGAGTCTCCTGTGGAAGTTTTTCTGGCTCCTCGTACCCAGTCAGGTTCTCTGTGGATATGTAACATCCGGTGACAAAAGTCAAAATGAAATGATTTTTGTTTTGTTTTTAATATGATATAATCATATATTAAAACAGAGTTAAAGATATTGAAACAAGTAAAATGAATTACAAGGAAAATAAAATAAAATATTTCAAAACAAATAACAACATAAAATAAATATTAAAAACTGAAATTGATCAAATATACAAACTGAATAAAAGATAACAAAATGAAATAGGCATGATTTTTCTACCCACGAGAAAATTCACCCTGCAAAATTTTTTAAACATTCACGAGTATCACTAGGCTTAGAAGTAAAATCAAAGACAAAGAGCAAAACTGAGACTTTCCAGCAGCACCTCCATACTGAAGGTGGCTCAAGTGCTGGCTTTCAGTGGCACAGAGAATAAAGCTCCATACTGAAGGTGGCTCAAGTGCTGGCTTTCAGTGGCACAGAGAATAAAGCTCCATACTGAAGGTGGCTCAAGTGCTGGCTTTCAGTGGCACAGAGAATAAAGCTCCATACTGAAGGTGGCTCAAGTGCTGGCTTTCAGTGGCACAGAGATAAAGCAGCCAAAGTATAGTTGTGGTTAAGGTAACGTAGCCCAACTATCTTTTTTTACTTCTTTTTTTTCAGAAGAGGCCAGTTTGAATATAAATCACAAATTTCTCTTTCAATGGAAATACTTTTTTTCTTAAATAGTGGATTCCCCAAGTTTTAGGGCAGGAAAGATGGGACAGTGCCCAGCTCATTGTTCAACGGGGTTTTTTATCTTTTTTTTTTCTTCTTTTTTTTTTTTGGGGGGGGGGGGGGGGATGATCAGAAAAAATAGCTTAGGATTGGCAGAAAATGACAGGGTTGGGTGAGTTACCATAACTATAACATGTGTGAGTTTGTGTGGCTTCAGCAGGATGAGTTGGTTTGATGATGACTGTCCGCACTGCCACATTTTCTACTAGAGGCAAGCCTTCTCTTCAGCTACAGAACATCCACTACAAATAAAAAGTACAAGGACTCCGATGGAGTACAGTATTACTCAACACAGTGACCATTCAAACCAATATAAACAGGCTTTTAAAAAATGTTGCTGATAATGTGTCTCAAAGCAATATTGTCCCTTTCATATTCTTAGGTAGTCTCATATATTCCTGATATATTAATTAAGAAATCAACCTCTGGTGGATGCCACATTGATCTCCATGAAGTGATGTGACAATCACAAATCTAGCAGGCTCAACCAATACCGAAAAACAGGCAAGGTCAGGAAGGAGTGAAAGGAAACAAACCCATGATGTTTCTGGTGTCAGTGAGTTTCCAGACCATGACAGTCTTGTCATTGGAGCCAGTGGCCAGCAGCTTGCCATCAGCAGAGAAAGCCACCGAGGTGACATAGCTGTGGAAACAAGCAGAGACGGTCAAGATAATCTAAGATTAAAATCCCAGACCAGGACATGCAAATCTGGAAAGCCAAAACCATAACTATGGTATTGACAACCAGTTCTATATTTGATGCTCAGAATCATTACTACCTTCTGTGAAGTTTTGAGATTACTGGGTGCAGTAGTATCTGAGAATGTGCTACCAATCATGTCTTTGACATGGGTGTCCCCCTCTTGGCCATTCATCATTACAAAGAATTGATTTCATTTCAGTTCAAAAGCATGCGTGCAGGCATTGGTGACCATCATTCCTTTCTAAAGTCAAGTTCATGTTTTATTTTGGTTTGGTTTGTTTTTTGGTTGGTTGTTTGTTTTGTTGTTTGGATTTTCGCTTTGTTTTGTTTTGTTTCTTCTTCTTCATGAAAACTCTTCATCTTTAAGTTGCCAATCAAGAAATGGACCAGACTTAGCTAATCAACATCTAGAATATGCAGGGTGACAGTTTCAGCACCGTGAAAAATCAGGAAGAAAAGCAGAAACTTTACCGTGCATGTCCCTCGATGTGGTAGAGTGCCACACCAGTAACCTGCGGAGAGAGCATGAAGGAAAAGTACAGCAATGTACAGGGTAATATATCTTTCTAATGCCCAGATTGAAACAAATGTTATTGCTTGACTAGAGTTTGAACTGTCTATAAATTATCCTAGAGTATCTTGAGGAAATTTCACATTTTTTAATTTCTTCCACTCTTTTGTCTAAATATTTGTTTCATTGTGTAACATACTGCCAAAACTGTTCAATGCCCCTGCCCCCCTCCCCAACCCAACATCCACCCCTACCCCCCACCCCATAACCCCCTTCCCCTGGCACCAACTGGAAACCTGGCTGCTGACCTTTGGAGGCTTGCTCTCGAAACATATAAATTTACAACAAATTACAACAAATTTGGAAAGTGTCATCTCCTTTTTCAAGGGGGCAAGTGTTCCTGTGAATAATAATTTATCTCATACAAAACCAGTGCAATATTTCCTTCTCTGCATTACCAAGTTTGAAATATATATCTGAAATTATCTGGAGGAAAAGAAGAGGAGACTTACAGGATCCCACATTCTGACTGTCTTGTCCAAAGACCTGAAACAGAAACACAAGGAAATCCTTACTCAAGCACAGAAAATCAATAAAGCTTAAACAGCTTGCTGTCTTCTGTTAAAAATAAGACATGAGAAATCCTGCAGTTTCATTACTCCAACAGTTAAAGAAGTCTACATCATATGGAAACACACAAAAATATAATTTTTTCATAACGTGAATAAAGAGAACTCTAGTTCCTCAGGCTGCAAAAACAGAGAGTGGTAACACTTTTACACCTGTAATCAGATCATATTTCTGCACAGCTGAACTCAGGCCAGATTGTCAGAGTTTACTCTGACTCTAACAAAACCAGCAAGACACCAGTCAATAAAAGCCTCGCAGTGAGCTAGTTACCTCCCCTGGCTACTCTCAAAGAACCATAGCTGCGTAATTATCTCCCTTGGCCTCAAGCCCCCACACGCTGGCGCAAGATAATCTCCAAACGAGCTCCTTCATTATTTCACGATTCTCCCCCCCAATCCCACCCCACCCAACCCCCAAGAAAACCTCACAAACTTAAAGCATGATTTTCTATGATTAAAAAATACACCAGTTCATTATACAGGCTGGCATTTTGCATCTGGGAATGTACTTTCACAACACAGCCAGGAGACAAGGAAAATCGAGAGGAAAACAGAGGTATAAACAATGATTGACAAAGGTAATTTCCCCACAATCTGTTCTTCCTAAGTTCAACAACAGTTGCCTTCACTCTTGCAACATATAGAATGACCATTTCTGAGGCCCAAAACTTTTCCTTTCTGTCCCCTGTTGGGTATATCTGTGCTGGAAAACTGTGAAATCCAGAGAGGATCAAAGCACACTTAGCATCCAGCAAATTCAGCAACACTTTCATGCCTGACCAGTCCACCTTTTTGAAGAGGCCACGGATATAACTCTCCAAAGATAAGCATATTCCACATAAACACTTCTGAGAAGCACAATACAAATGATTGGTAGACTGCATGCCTAGATACAAACCCAACCACTGCTTTTGCTGCAAGGCAGTTCTCTACAGTATAAGTTGAAGCAACACACATCCCATAAAGTAAATGCAGGCAACAACTTGCAGAAATAGTGTAGGCAACACTTTCCATAACGAATGCAGGCCCTGATACACTGAATATGTGGACGCAGCACTCAAGAGAAAATATGAATGCTAAACTCAGAATATCATAACCATGCATGGAGAACACCTGATGGCCACACAAGGCAGACCTACCCCCACACAACAAGACAGACCTACCCCCACACAACAAGGCAGACCTACCCCCACACAACAAGGCAGACAGGCAGATCTACCCCCACACAACAATGCAGACAGGCACACCTACCCCCACACAAGGCAGACCTACCCCCACACAACAAGGCACACCTACCCCCACACAACAATGCAGACAGGCACACCTACCCCCACACAACAAGGCAGACAGGCACACCTACCCCCACACAAGACAGACCTACCCCCACACAACAATGCAGACAGGCACACCTACCCCCACACAAGGCACACCTACCCCCACATAAGGCAGACCTACCCCCACACAACAAGGCAGACAGGCAGACCTACCATCACACAGCAAGGCAGACAGGCAGACCTACCCCCACACAACAAGGCAGACAGGCACACCTACCCCCACACAACAAGGCAGACCTACCCCCACACAACAAGGCAGACAGGCAGACCTACCATCACACAGCAAGGCAGACAGGGAGACCTACCCCCACACAACAAGGCAGACAGGCAGACCTACCATCACACAGCAAGGCAGACAGGCAGACCTACCCCCACACAACAATGCAGACAGGCACACCTACCCCCACACAACAAGGCAGACCTACCCCCACACAACAATGCAGACAGGCAGACCTACCATCACACAGCAAGGCAGACAGGCAGACCTACCCCCACACAACAATGCAGACAGGCACACCTACCCCCACACAACAATGCAGACCTACCCCCACACAACAAGGCAGACAGGCAGACCTACCATCACACAGCAAGGCAGACAGGGAGACCTACCCCCACACAACAAGGCAGACAGGCAGACCTACCATCACACAGCAAGGCAGACAGGCAGACCTACCCCCACACAACAATGCAGACCTACCCCCACACAACAATGCAGACAGGCACACCTACCCCCACACAACAATGCAGACCTACCCCCACACAACAATGCAGACAGGCACACCTACCCCCACACAACAAGGCAGACAGGCAGACCTACCCCCACACAACAAGGCAGACAGGCAGACCTACCATCACACAGCAAGGCAGACAGGCAGACCTACCCCACACAACAATGCAGACCTACCCCCACACAACAAGGCAGACAGGCACACCTACCCCCACACAACAATGCAGACCTGCCCCCACACAACAATGCAGACAGGCACACCTACCCCCACACAACAATGCAGACCTACCCCCACACAACAATGCAGACAGGCACACCTACCCCCACACAACAATGCAGACCTACCCCCACACAACAAGGCAGACCTACCACCACACAACAAGGCAGACCTACCCCCACACAACAATGCAGACAGGCAGACCTACCCCCACACAACAAGGCAGACCTACCCCCACACAACAAGGCAGACAGGCAGACCTACCATCACACAGCAAGGCAGACAGGCAGACCTACCCCCACACAACAATGCAGACAGGCAGACCTACCCCCACACAACAATGCAGAGAGGCACACCTACCCCCACACAACAAGGCAGACCTACCCCCACACAACAATGCAGACAGGCAGACCTACCATCACACAACAAGGCAGACAGGCAGACCTACCCCCACACAACAAGGCAGACAGGCAGACCTACCCCCACACAACAATGCAGACAGGCACACCTATCCCCACACAACAAGGCAGACCTACCCCCACACAATAAGGCCGACAGACAGACCTACCCCCACACAATAAGACAGACCTACCCCCACACAACAAGGCACACCTACCCCCACACAACAATGCAGACAGGCACACCTACCCCCACACAACAAGGCAGACCTACCCCCACACAACAAGGCAGACCTACCCCCACACAACAAGGCAGACAGGCAGACCTACCCCCACACAACAAGGCAGACAGGCAGACCTACCCCCACACAACAAGGCAGACAGGCAGACCTACCCCCACACAACAAGGCAGACAGACAGACCTACCCCCACACAACAAGGCAGACCTACCCCCACACAACAAGGCAGACCTACCCCCACACAACAAGGCAGACAGGCACACCTACCCCCACACAACAAGGCAGACCTACCCCCACACAACAATGCAGTCAGGCAGACCTACCATCACACAACAATGCAGACAGGCAGACCTACCCCCACACAACAATGCAGACCTACCCCCACACAACAATGCAAACCTACCCCCACACAACAATGCAGACAGGCAGACCTACCATCACACAGCAAGGCAGACAGGCAGACCTACCCCCACACAACAATGCAGACAGGCACACCTACCCCCACACAACAATGCAGACAGGCACACCTACCCCCAGACAACAAGGCAGACCTACCCCCACACAACAATGCAGACAGGCACACCTACCCCCACACAACAAGGCAGACCTACCCCCACACAACAATGCAGACAGGCAGACCTACCCCCACACAACAAGGCAGACAGGCAGACCTACCCCCACACAACAATGCAGACAGGCAGACCTACCCCACACAACAAGGCAGACAGGCAGACCTACCCCCACACAACAAGGCAGACAGGCAGACCTACCATCACACAGCAAGGCAGACAGGCAGACCTACCCCCACACAACGAGGCAGACCTACCCACACACAATAAGGCAGACAGGCAGACCTACCATCACACAGCAAGGCAGACAGGCAGACCTACCCCCACACAACAAGGCAGACCTACCCCCACACAACAAGGCAGACAGGCACACCTACCCCCACACAACAAGGCAGACCTACCATCACACAACAAGGCAGACAGGCAGACCTACCCCCACACAACAAGGCAGACCTACCCCCACACAACAATGCAGACAGGCACACCTACCCCCACACAACAAGGCAGACCTACCCCCACACAACAAGGCAGACAGACAGACCTACCCCCACACAACAAGGCAGACAGACAGACCTACCCCCACACAACAAGGCAGACCTACCCCCACACAACAATGCAGACAGGCACACCTACCCCCACACAACAAGACAGACCTACCCCCACACAACAAGGCAGACAGGCAGACCTACCATCACTCAACACGGCAGACAGGCAGACCTACCCCCACACAATAAGGCAGACAGACAGACCTACCCCCACACAATAAGGCAGACAGACAGACCTACCCCCACACAATAAGACAGACCTACCCCCACACAACAAGGCACACCTACCCCCACACAACAATGCAGACAGGCACACCTACCCCCACACAACAAGGCAGACCTACCCCCACACAACAAGACAGACCTACCCCCACACAACAAGGCAGACAGGCAGACCTACCCCCACACAACAATGCAGACAGGCACACCTACCCCCACACAACAAGGCAGACCTACCCCCACACAACAAGACAGACCTACCCCCACACAACAAGGCAGACAGGCAGACCTACCCCCACACAAGACAGACCTACCCCCACACAACAAGGCAGACCTACCCCCACACAATAAGACAGACCTACCCCCACACAACAATGCAGACAGGCACACCTACCCCCACACAACAAGGCAGACCTACCCCCACACAACAAGGCAGACCTACCCCCACACAACAAGGCAGACAGGCAGACCTACCCCCACACAACAAGGCAGACAGACAGACCTACCCCCACACAATAAGACAGACCTACCCCCACACAATAAGACAGACCTATCCCCACACAACAAGGCAGACCTACCCCAACAAGGCAGATCTACCCCCACACAACAAGGCAGACCTACCCCCACACAATAAGACAGACCTACCCCCACACAACAAGGCAGGCAGGCAGATCTGCTCCCACACAACAAGGCAGACCTACCCCCACACAACAAGGCAGACCTACCACCACACAACAAGGCAGACAGGCAGACCTACCCCCACACAAGACAGACCTACCCCCACACAACAAGGCAGACCTACCCCCACACAATAAGACAGACCTACCCCCACACAACAAGGCAGGCAGGCAGATCTGCTCCCACACAACAAGGCAGACCTAAGCCCACACAACAAGACAGACAGGCAGACCTACCCCCACACAACAAGGCAGACAGGCAGACCTACCCATTCACAAGACAGACAGGCAGACCTACTACCACACAGCAAGGCAGACAGGCAGATCTGGCAGGCAGATCTGCTCCCACACAACAAGGCAGACCTACCCCCACACAACAAGGCAGACAGGCAGACCTACCCCCACACAAGACAGACCTACACCCACACAACAAGGCAGACAGACAGATCTACCCCCACACAACAAGGCAGACAGGCAGATCTACCCCCACACAACAAGGCAGACAGACAGACCTACCCCCACACAACAAGGCAGACCTACCCCCACACAACAAGGCAGACCTACCACCACACAACAAGGCAGACAGGCAGACCTACCCCCACACAACAATGCAGACAGGCAGACCTACCCCCACACAAGACAGACCTACACCCACACAACAAGGCAGACAGGCAGACCTACCCCCACACAACAAGGCAGACCTACCCCCACACAAGACAGACCTACCCCCACACAACAAGGCAGACCTACCCCCACACAACAAGGCAGACCTACCCCCACACAACAAGGCAGACAGGCAGATCTACCCCCACACAGCAAGGCAGACAGGCAGACCTACCCCCACACAACAAGGCAGATCTACCCCCACACAACAAGGCAGACAGACAGACCTACCCTGAGGCCAGAGTCAGTCCATCAGGAGAGAAACAGCAGGACAGCACAGAGTCACTGTGTCCGGGGAGGGTGTCCTTCAACTTCAGCAACACGTCTGCAACCAGACAGCGCCATGTTTCATTCACATCACAGGCACCCTGCAACCAGACAGCGCCATGTTTCATTCACATCACAGGCACCCTGCAACCAGACAGCGCCATGTTTCATTCACATCACAGGCACCCTGCAACCAGACAGCGCCATGTTTCATTCACATCACAGGCACCCTGCAACCAGACAGCGCCATGTTTCATTCACATCACAGGCACCCTGCAACCAGACAGCGCCATGTTTCATTCACATCACAGGCACCCTGCAACCAGACAGCGCCATGTTTCATTCACATCACAGGCACCCTGCAACCAGACAGCGCCATGTTTCATTCACATCACAGGCACCCTGCAACCAGACAGCGCCATGTTTCATTCACATCACAGGCACCCTCATCACTGAGTTGTTCCGTTTTGAAATTTCTCAAGTTGTGTGATTTTTATGGTTCGTTAACCCATACCATGGCATCATAATCAGGACTGTTTGGTGTGTCCATGCTAGCTTTCCAACAAAATATAGCAAAACCTGAACCACAATACTTGCAATGGAATCCCTGTCATTGTTTTAGGTAAATGCTGATGCTGAATTTTGGGGTAATTTTTGCAAAGCACATTTCATGACTTCCCCCCTCATCACTTGCAGCATATGCTGTGACAATCAGGCTTGGCCCAGTCATGACCTGGCAGCATATGCTGTGACATTCAGGCTTGGCCCAGTCATGACCTGGCAGCATATGCTGTGACAATCAGGCTTGGCCCAGTCATGACCTGGCAGCATATGCTGTGACAATCAGGCTTGGCCCAGTCATGACCTGGCAGCATATGCTGTGACAATCAGGCTTGGCCCAGTCATGACCTGGCAGCATATGCTGTGACAATCAGGCTTGGCCCAGTCATGACCTGGCATCATATGCTGTGACAATCAGGCTTGGTCCAGTCATGACCTGGCAGCATATGCTGTGACAATCAGGCTTGGTCCAGTCATGACCTGGCAGCATATGCTGTGACAATCAGGCTTGGCCCAGTCATGACCTGGCAGCATATGCTGTGACAATCAGGTTTGGTCCAGTCATGACCTGGCAGCATATGCTGTGACAATCAGGCTTGGTCCAGTCATGACCTGGCAGCATATGCTGTGACAATCAGGCTTGGCCCAGTCATGACCTGGCAGCATATGCTGTGACAATCAGGTTTGGTCCAGTCATGACCTGGCAGCATATGCTGTGACAACCAGGCTTGGCCCAGTCATGACCTGGCAGCATATGCTGTGACAATCAGGCTGGCCCAGTCATGACCTGGCAGCATATGCTGTGACAATCAGGCTTGGTCCAGTCATGACCTGGCAGCATATGCTGTGACAATCAGGCTTGGCCCAGTCATGACCTGGCAGCATATGCTGTGACAATCAGGCTTGGCCCAGTCATGACCTGGCAGCATATGCTGTGACAATCAGGCTTGGCCCAGTCATGACCTGGCAGCATATGCTGTGACAATCAGGCTTGGTCCAGTCATGACCTGGCAGCATATGCTGTGACAATCAGGCTTGGCCCAGTCATGACCTGGCAGCATATGTTATGACTACCAGGGAAATGGTTAATGTTTCCTGCATTGTAATTATCATTTATAAAAGTAGAGTGTTCTGTTTCAAGGTTTCCAAAGATATATAATTTTTTATGATCTGTTCATATTCCCTGCATTGTAATTGTCATTTAATAAGTGATCCCCATGTGGAAACAAAAAAACTTGCAAAAAAAACCACCCCAAAAAACACAAAACAAAATAAAACTGACAGTGCTGAACAGTGGTTTGATGCAGATAAAGTTAAATATTTTACAAATAATACAGTCAATTTATAAAGAATTAAGGGTTGCTACGGTTTTCACTCCAACACTTGAAAATATACATTTGGGAGGTAATGAGTTGAAATATCCATACTGAATTTTCTTGCCCTTCAGGATGAAAGTCCGGGCCTAAACTTTTCAGAGACAGCTAGCTGCCAATTGATGCCTGTATATATCCGAGAGTGACAAGTGACCTGCCTGCAGAGCCAGCCTTGACGGTCAGCACCCACAGCTTGACCAGGTTGTCTTTTCCTCCAGTGGCCAGCAGGAAACTCCCAACAGCGGAACTTGGGGTCCCTGGAAATGTACAGAAACTTTCAATGAAGGATTCAGAGTGTCACAAATGCAACTCAAATGACAAGTGTGGTGAAAAGATCACTTTGAAACTGGAGAAAATACACCTCCACTGCAATCCATTTATCTGTAAGTGGAATTCATTATATCACATGTTCTCACATGTATTTTGAAGCTTATTTTCAGAATAAATGAGAACATGAAAATCAATCCTATTCTTCTCCCTGCCACAGCTCAGCACCAGCAAAACATCACTTTTACAGCTACTCACACTATTCAAAGATCTATGTTTAAACATTTTCAAACAGAACTGAAGAATGCTGTCGGATGAATGAAGTACAACAGAACCCAGCATAAGACTGCATGCCTGCAAGTGTTTGATCACCACAAAGCATAACACCAGTTCCACAATCTAACTTTGCATAATATGGTTTTAAAATGATGTGGGCCCCAGTGAGACTGCTATTCCAGTACATGCACAGGGTGACACAACAGGAGAATGTTTCATGAATACTTCTTGTCATTAACAAGGCTACACAAAGCTTACATAAAAAGGCAGATCCACAAAACACAAACTGCCTTCAATCATGCCCCTTCATTTGCTTTGTGTCATTAATCAATAGTTCCACTGTCTATAAAATGTTCAGTGATGTAAAACTACACTTAAACCACTGCAATATACTATTTTTTCTTCTGTTTTCTATCTACAGCATATGAGTAGGTCAAAGCATACAGGTTTGACCCATACAAGTAGCATTCATATACAGATTGCGGACAATGGATTAGGACAGTTTTCAATACATTTTTGCGGGTGTGAGATTTCGTGAACATGTGTGCCAAATTTCAGGTCAATAAATTGATTTTCAAGGAAGTTATGGCCTTTTTGTGATTTTGAAATGTTTGTCCTAGTTTATCGTCCACACCCTGTATGTCACTGACTCTCCCTGGTATTCATGCTGGACATGCTCTACATCTTGGAGCTTTTTTTCTGTCCAAAAAATAGTCATAATACTTAATAACCTTTATATAAGGAAGAAAATTTGAGAATTTTTTTCTTTTTCAATGTGACTTCTTGTGCCTGTTTCCTGCAAAGCTAGGGTGCCCACAGTACACCCTGGTGAGCCCCGCAGGTAAATCTCTTGATCTGCACGCTGACAGCTCTCGGAGATACCACTGCAGGTAAGGCAACAACAAATAAATACACGTAGTTGTAGTTATGGTAACCCAACCAACCCTAATTTTTTCTCCTGACCCTAAACTTTTTTTTTCCAATTGTGAAAAAAGGAAGAAAAAGAAAGAAATTAACAGTAAACACCAAAGTGTGTGCTGATCCATCTTACCTGCCCTATGAGCACTTGAGAAATCCACTATTTAAGGTTTTTGGTGTGGTTTTTTAAAGCTTTTCAGCAAAATATATTTGTTGATTTGTTTTAATCTGGCCTCTTCTGCTGAAAAAAAAGTTTTTGATAACTTCAAGCCTTCCTACAAATCCTTTCTTTTTTTTGTTGCCATGTGACCACAACCATAATATTGTGTGTGTGGCCTAATAACCAGCTAAGACTCCTTTCGCCAGCGTCAGCTCTTCACACAAGCATCACACACCTGCAGTTCCGTAGGTTGGCGAGAAGTCACTGCAGGTCACACCAAGGTCGTGGCCATCAGGCTCGAAGACCAAGGCACAGCCATGGCCATACTTGGCGTCCCACACACACATGTGGCCCGTGGGGCTGCCCGACACCAGGAAGGCACTGTCTGGGGTGAAGGCCACTGTCACCACTGACTCATCGTGGCCTGTGTAGGTCCTGGCAAGGAGAAGTGTGATGACCTGTCAGTGCTGTCGTTTACGCAACATCCACCTTTAGTACTGTGTATGTCTTGACTCTTGTATGTGTGTCTTATTCATTGGCAATGCAAAATGTCCATACAGTTCCTTCTCGCTAACAAGCTTTTCAATGCATCTTCTAAAAGATTAATTTCATTAAGTTATCAAATAGTTCATATATTCAAAACTGCAACAGGTCATGCTCCCAAATAAAACTAAAGTGTGGCTTTATAGACTTTTTTTAATTAAGGAATATTTTGATTGCATTATCATTATGCAGTATCCAAGAGTGAAAATAGGTATTAAAAAAAGTCATAAATGCTGCTTCATAGTTGTTTGACATCATGCATTCATCTTGAACAATCCAACACAATGGACCATAGACTACTACATGTAACACGCAATGCAATTTACCACCAAGCTATACTGCATCATCCATGTTTACCTCATGAACTGCCTGTTCTGACACAGATGAACAATGATTGCTTCCAGTCTGGCACCTTCCCCAGTGTTTTCAAACAAGCTTTAGTCAAGCCACTTCTGAAGAAGCAAGACCTGGACCCAAACAAGCTTAGCAATTACAGGCCAGTCTCCAACCTTTCCTTTCTTTCAAAACTGTTAGAGAAAATAGCTTTGCAGCAGTTGTTAGAGCACATGTCCAAGTATGATCTTTTGGCTCGTTTTCAGTCCGCGTACCGTGCTCACCATTCCACCGAAACAGCTCTGCTCCGTGTTCTAAACGACCTCCTTGTCGCATCTGATGATTCCAAAGTTTCCCTTCTCACGTTGTTAGATTTAAGTGCTGCGTTTGACACAATAGATATCATGACTGCCCATTCGGTTCTTCATCATTCTTATGCAGATGATACGCAGGCGCAAAAGTCGGGTGATCCCAAGTGTTTCGACATTCTTATGCACTCAATGCAAGCGTGTGTCCTTGACGTGAAGTCATGGATGACATTCAATAAGCTGAAATTGAATGATGAGAAGACCGAGGCAATGGTTGTCTCTTCACCACGCATGTCTACCTCTGTCCAGCTCCCAGAGTCCATCACCATCGGCAGTGCTACTGTCCCCTTTTCTAACACAGTGAAAAATCTAGGCGTTACGTTAGATTCCCACCTCACTATGCATGCACAGGTTCAGACCATCATTCGTTCTATGAACTTTGAGCTCCGTCGCATCGGTTCAATCCGTCACTATCTCTCTGAGCAAGCGGCAAAGACCCTTGTCTCAGCGTTCATTCTATCCAAGCTAGATTATTGTAATGCTTTGCTTTATGGCTGTCCCGAGTATCTCATTGACAGGTTACAAAAACTGCAGAACAACGCCGCTCGCCTGATCTGTAAAGTCCGCAAATCTGAGCATATCACCCCCTACCTTCAGAAACTACACTGGCTCCGTGTTGAGGACCGTATCACTTACAAAATTGCATGCTTATCTTTCAACGCATTCACACAGACAGGACCCGCATACCTCACAGCCCTCATAGACACTTACACGCCACGCAGAACACTTCGCTCTTCAGCAAACACCACCACCCTCGTCCCTCGTAAAATGAAATCATCTTTTGGTGACCGCTCTTTCTTTGCCTCCGCTCCTCTCGTCTGGAACTCTCTCCCTGCTAATCTTCGTCTGTATCCCTCTTCCGAGTCTGACTCTTTCCGCGCTGATCTAAAGACACACCTGTTCTCTCTTGCATACACATCTGCCAAATAGCCCCCCCCCCTCCCACTGACCCCACCCGCTCAACTTCACAGCTCCCCGTACATATTCTCGTAATTGTATTTTGTAAATATTTTGTTTTGATTCACTTATCTCGTTTGTGTTTGCTTGCTTGTTTGTTCTCTTTATTTGCTTATTTCATTCTTGTTTAGATTGTCGATTGGTTGTCTGCTTGCTTGTTTATTTATTGTGTTTGGTATGCCTGCTTGATTGTGTTGGATTATTTAGCCTGCTTGTTTGTTTATTTTTTCTTCTGTTGTTGCTTGCTTCAACAGTGTTTGATTATTCTGCCTGCTCGCTTGTTAATGTTATGTGTTTGTATGCTTGCTCTGATTGTATGTGATTTTGCTGCTAGTGTTGATTGCCTACGTGATTTGCTTGTATCTGATTGTCTGCTTGTGATGTGTGAACGAGATTGTAAAGCGCTTAGAGCTCACTTGAGAATAAGCGCTATATAAATACCCATTATTATTATTTATTAGATCATCGAATTCTTCTCTCCCGTCTAAGACATGTTTTTGGCATTGACAACACAGCACTCTCCTTCCTGAAATCATATATCTCAGAACGTAGGCAGACTGTTTTGATCCAGGGTATTGCTTCTGATCCTGCCCCGCTAAAATACGGAGTCCCACAGGGCTCAATTCTGAGTCCTCTGCTGTTTCTACTGTACACCCAACCACTTCCCAACGTAATTGACAGTCATTCATTTTCTCACAGTGAATTTGCTGATGACACGCAACTCTACAACTCCACTCATCCCAGTCAAATCCAACCTCTTCTCTCTGCAAGTGAACTTTGTATTTCTGATGTGAAACAGTGGATGACCCAGAACAAACTCAAACTTAATGATTCAAAGACCAAGCTCTCCTGGTTGGCGGTAGAGGCGAATTCGATCAGGCCCTGAAACTAACCATAGGTCAGAGTGAGATAGAATTCTCAAAGTCTGTTAGAAACTTAGGTGTCATGTTCGATGATGATCTTTCTATGAGAGTTTATGTGAACAAAGTTTGCCAGTTAGCTTACTACGAGTTAAGGAAAATTAGCACTATTCGTCACTATCTTTCACAACAGGCCACTCAAACCCTTGTCACTTCCCTTGTTCTGGCCCGTCTTGATTATGGAAATTCTCTTCTTGCCGGCATTCCTGACACTCTGCTAAACAAACTGCAAAAAGTCCAAAACACTGCTGTTAGATTAGTTTTTAGATGTCCCAAGAGAACTTCCACATCCAAACTCCTTCGTGCACTGCACTGGCTCCCCGTCGCTCAGAGGATAGAATATAAGCTAGCCACTATGTGTTTCAGCTTCTTCAATCAAACTGCACCACACGCACTCAAAGAAATTCTCACTGTCTACACCCCCGCTAGAAATAACCGTTCAGTTGCAGACACCAAAACTTTAAATGTCCCCCGTCGCAAAAAGAAAACCCAAGGACAGCGAGCTTTTTCTTACATCGGCCCTGTAACGTGGAATAGCCTACCTTTCCTTGTCCGTCACTCTGATTCCATGTCCCAGTTCAAAACCTCCCTTAAGACACACCTGTTCCGGTCAGTCTTTCCTGACGAGCAGTGAAGTGCTTGACAAGGCGCCTCTCTTATGTTTCGTGTTTTGTTTATTGTTTGTTATGTTAATTAATTGTATTGTATTTAACTTTCTTTTATTTCAACTGTACAGTGTGCGAGTCTTGGAATACTTTGTATGAGTGTGGACTTTTCATTGTAAACGCCATGAGCTTGCCTATTAGGGAAGGTATGTGCATATAAGTAATCTATATTATTATTATTAACTGCTCAGAAAACACATCCCAAAGCACATGGTGTTAAACCCATAAACTCTATGCATTCACTTTGTACACTGCTATACAAAACTGTGAATACTGTTACATGTAACTCATATTACAGTCAATAAGGCCATAAACCTCATTAATGCTTACTTGATTAAATTCTTGAAGGACACATCCCAAAAGCACATGGTGTTAAACCCATGCACAACGCATACTCACTTTGTACACTGCTATACAAAACTGAATACTGCTACATGTAACTCATATTTATTACAGTCAATAAGGCCATAAACCCCATAAATGCTTACTTGAATGACTTCTTGAAGGACACATCCCAAAAGCACATGGAGTTAAACCCATACACCCTCACTTTGTACACTGCTACATGTTACATGAAATGCATGTAACTTGCATTACAGACTAAAGGGCTGCACTGCCCCATCCATGCTTACTTGATGAACTGCTTGGAGGACATATTCCAAACCATGTGGTGTTAAACCCATCAACCATACGCATTCACTTTGTACACTGCTATACAAATCGGTGTATACTGTTACATGTAACATATTAAAGTCAATAAGGCTGTACTGCCCCATCCATGCTTACTTGATGAGCTGCTTGGAGGACATATTCCAAACCATGTGGTGTTAAACCCATAAACCATACGCATTCACTTTGTACACTGCTATACAAATCGGTGTATACTGTTACATGTAACTCATACTAAAGTCAATAAGGCTGTACTGCCCCATCCATGCTTACTTGATGAGCTGCTTGGAGGACACATCCCAAAGGCACAAGGTGTCATCATCGCTGCCTGTCACAAACTTGGAGGAGTCGGGGGAAAATCGGCCCACACGGATGCCACCCTTGCTCTTGTGCTGAAGTATTGACACCTGCTCTCCAGTCTTCACATCCCACAAAATAGCACGCCCATCTGAACAGCAAGAAAACAACCAAACTTTAAGATCACATCACGCAATCAGCAAACACAGTGAAAAGTATAGATCATATGAGACATACTAACTTTTCTTATTGATGATGCAAGCTTTCAGTTCACACATGAAAATGTTTCATTCTCTAGGTATTCACACAACTCAAATCAAGTAGTCACTGACCAGCATAACTGTTTTCATACAATTTATCACAAATCAAACAACAATATGTATACTATAACCCTAGATACAGCAAACCCAATTACAATAATATCACCAGCAAGCTCATTTACTCATACCTGTAGAGCAGGTGGCCAGCAGAGTTCCAAAGGGGGAGAAAGCGCAATGGTTGACGTAGTACTTGTGGCCAAGGAGTGGAGAGCCAGGCAGTTCAGAGAAGTCGTCCACTGACCACAGACGTGTCGTTTTGTCCCCAGAACAAGTGGCGAGCTTGTCGCAGGAGAAGGTCACGCAGGTGACTTCGGACGTGTGCGATGAAAGCGTATGGATCAAGCTGGCTACCATAT
>JAWQFJ010002293.1:47500-60000 GCA_034096865.1 Theodoxus fluviatilis
TTTTTCCTACTTCCTTTTGTAATGGGCCGAGGGGCCTTTAAAAAACGCTTTCGTTGTGACAGATCGGTGGCCTAACAAATAAACAAGTTCGTTCGTTCGTTCGTTCGTTAGTTCGTTCGTTCGTTCGTTCGTTCGTTCGTTCGATCTTTCTCTCTCTCTCTCTCTCTCTCTCTCTCTCTCTCTCTCTCTCTCTCTCTCTCTCTCTCTCTCTCTCTCATCCATGACGGGTCGGTGGCCGAAAATAAACAATCAATCAATCAATCTGTACGCATATACGGGCGTCTAGCCCGTCTCAGTCCTTTCTGCTATCTTGTTCACTCCTCACCTTAAGGACATTTCGCAACATTAAAAATGCAATGAACGTGCAAACAATTTAAATTGGCGCACACGCGCGAACACACACACACACACACACACACACGCGCGCGCGCGCGCGCGCGCGCACGCACGCACGCAGTCACACAAATCAACGGCACCGTTGGCGCAAAACGATCAGCACGTGCAAAACATTAAACAGTGTTCACATCATTAGAAGTACTCTATCTAAAATGCACCTAAACACAATCACACTTCCCTTCTGTGACAGTCACAATTATTTTTCGGAGTAGTTGCTCGCGGGGCCGCTTAGTGTTCTGACAAGAGACAAGCACTCAGACTGTCTCGATAGACAGGCCACCTTTTCTCGCTTTAAAAATATTATCAGCAAAACTGTAATTTGGGGGGAGGGGGGGACAGGCATTTATCTCTGCATGTTTTTGCTATGAAAGACTGATGATCTGTTTTGAAATCTTCAGAGTGGTTTCCCACTGCGCAGCGTTGCTCGACGCGCCGCGAGTAATGTGAGCTGTTACGTTCATCTTTGAACATTTCACCTTTCGAAACGCCCCTCTGACTGCCTTTGACGAACTTTGCTAGCTTATCCCAGTCCTGGAAAACCCGGTTCAAGGGTGCACGTGCTCTGGAGCAGCTGTCTGGCGACAGGTAAAGAGTTCAGGTGAATTGGGAAGGAAAGCAGGGTGACAGAGGATAGGAAGATAACGAATTAATTAATTTGATAAGGAAAAAGGTCCGCAGCCAGGCGCCAAATCTCATGAATATTTATTAGGACAGGTGGGCGGCGCTAGGCGAATCTATAGTATTCATTGAGCACGTGAATGGTGACGTCACAACTTTTTTGTGGTAAAAAATGCCTTGTTTTGAGAGAAAAAAAGTTGAACTTGCGATTTTCATTTCCGGTTTGGAGTTGAAAACACACCCACCCACCCACCCCCACCCCACCCCCACCCTCAATTTTAAAGAAAATAGACAGGCACTTCCGATTTCATGACATCACGGTGGACCATAGGGTTAAGAAATTGGACACGGTTCACGATTGCGGGAACAGACCTTGGTCTGCAGTGCACATGTAGACTTCCAATAGCTTTCCATGCTTCCCACCATTGGCTTGTTATCTTTAAACGTGCTTCAGTTTTGAAGTGTATGCTTGTGGTATGAGAAGCATCTCAGTTAACTGTGACTCCTGCTATACTACATGTAATGCTAGTGCTACTTTGGGATGTATGGATAATAGATAGGACAATGCGTCTTCTGTGCACTGTCTTCAATTGGTGTTTTGTCAGATTTTCATTAGCTTTGTGGCGCTTATATCAATAGAGAAGCCTGTGTGAATTTGATATTCTATTTGACTTGTCTCTTTACTTGGGTGAAAGAAAGTTGAACGCAAGACATGTGTTTTATGAAGTACATTATTATGTGAAATTGTCTGTCTGCAAATTTAAGATGCTCAAAAGTTCTGTTCGAGTCAAAGAGAATTAATGCATGGCCGTTCATTTGGGCATGTCTTGAAGTCGGCCTGAAAATGGGAATCATTCATCCATTTTGTCTGCAAACTGTGCACTTCCAAGATTCACGTACGTTTAACAAGACATTATGCCGATAAACCAATGGCATCCAAGGAGCAATTCATTATTGCATTACTTTGTACCCATATCCAACTTTCAATCAGTATTGGATTCCTACAAGAGCAATATTGCAAGAATATTGTATGAATGTTGTATAAACCTTGGAATCCAATATTGCCATCCAATACTGCCGATTTGCACTTCCAACCTTGGGGCAATATTGCACAAAAACATTGTCCCAATGTTGTTGCAGCAATATTGCTGTGTTGTCTGCATGGGTACATTTCTCTCCCCAAACAAGGGGGTGGTGGAGTTGGGGGTGGAGGTGGGGGGCGTGGAGGTGGGGGTGGGAGTGGAGGTGTAGGTAGGGGGGGGGGGAGGTCGGGGTGGCGGGGAGCGGGCGGGGAGGCGAAGCTGTTGTTTCCATAAATTCATCGTGCCTGCATTTTTAAAGACAATTTGAGTTGTTTTGTGTTGAAGAACATGCTAAATTTTGACTCCAGCAGGATTTTAAATATACCGTATTTTGTCTGATAGTCGCGCCTCCCCTAATAAACGCGCCCCCCATCTCCCCTTCCATCCCCGCCTTCTTCCCGCCTGGTAAATGAAAGAACTGACACTTACTCGAATGGCTGTCTTAGCCATCGTAAGAAGTCTCCAGAGAACCGTCAGTGCCGCCATCGCTGTCAGTGAGCAAAATGGAGCGCTGGTTTTCCAGAGCGTCCTCCGCCAGTTGTACTTCCGTCTCGGAAAATTCCTCGAACTCAACGTCGAACGTCAGTTACTTCGGCCAGAAAGAGATCATGTTCACTCCCGTAGAGTTTTTATAAAGTTCTTTTTGATTGATGATTAGCTTTCCTCATCCTCCTGCATAGCTGTGTTCAGTGAAAACGGTGGGTGATGTGTACTCAAATAGACGCGCCCCTCGGCAAATATTCACACGCCCGGCGCGACTATTAGACAAAATACGGTAAGTACCTTTTAGTTTTACGAGATGAGAAAATGGCAGCACCGAAAAAAGTATTTTTAAAATTGGACAAAGAATGTAAGACAAGCCCACTTAGTCACCGTGTAGAACATGGATATACGATGAGCATCAGAACTCTTTCTTGAAGTTCACTATACGCATTTATTAGCGTCTTCCTTTTTCTCATTTTCTTGCCAAACGCACAGGGTCGCTGATTAAAACCCCTTGTTAAGATTTTTTTTTCTCATCTGCGGCCGAGTGGTCAGCGCGCTTGACCTGCAGTGGCTTGCGGCTAGAGGGTACGGCGTTCGAAGCTGCGCGGTTCCCAGAGATGCATCCTTGAGCAAAATGCTTTACTCACATTGCTTCTCCCCACCCAGGAGTAAAACGGGTGCCTGTGAGGGCTGAGATGGAAAACTGTGAAAGCTGACTTTGGCGCGTTCATTCACAGGCTGGAGGCATGCTCCCCAGGGAGTTGAGATGTGTTGAAGTGAGAAATGGAGTCGCCCGTTGAACGGGGATATATAAATATGCGGTTTGAGCAAGCATCAATGGGTGGACAGTCACAATATAAAAAAGCGCACCTTTCTTATACCTTTACTTATCTACCTAGTTCATCTACACACCTAAGAATTTTCTATGCGAAAGTGAAAAATGTACAACACAAGGCAAAGCATTTTTTTTCGTTCAACGTGGAGAGAATTTAAAGGGGAAGAATGGAGGAGAGTTCGGCTTAAGCAAACACCATTTGCCAACGTGGCTTAAAACATCTTGGATTATTTCAGATGTTCGAAGCAGTGTCTTCATTTAACACTGTAAGACCTCGACAAATATGGGATCTACACGGTTCTCCTAACTGCATGGGTTGCATCGTGTTGTCTGCCATGGTTCAATAGTATCAGAGGTCTTGCAGGTCTTGAAGGAGAGGCAGTTGATAATGTGCCGCTGTTGATATATGGTGAAGCTTTTTTACTTCTTCCTTTTTTTACGAGTGAAAATCAAGTCTGAAAATGAAACTTTAACATATCTTATAATCGGAGAGAGCAAAATATCTCGTTGTTTTAATACAAATTCATGTTCAGTTAATAATGGTTGTATTCGTGAAGAGTTTCGTCTTTACTGGGCTTTACTGCTCTGCACAACATATACCGTATTTTTCACACTACACGACGCTTCTTTATACACCCCCTTTTCAAGTTCAGTTCAGTCTATTAACCCTGAGATGGGTTGTTGAGGCACCACTGATGACTTTCGGACAATCTTCCTCCATCGATCTCTATCCTCTGTGGCTCGCTGTGAGTCAGCAAAGATCAAGCCTGTCCACTCTTTGATGTTGTCTTCGCACATCTTTCTCTGCCTGCCTCTCCTTCTCCCACCTGGTACGGTACCTTGCAGGATGGTCTTGGCCTGTCCACTGCCTCTTGACACGTGACCGTACCACTTCAGCGTTCTGCTTTTCACGATTGAGAGCAGGTCTATCTCAGCCACATATCAGGCGCATCGCAGTCTCAGCCACATATCAGGCGCATCGCAGTCTCAGCCACATATCAGGCGCATCGCAGTCTCAGCCACGTATCAGGCGCATCGCAGTCTCAGTCACGTATCAGGCGCATCGCAGTCTCAGTCACGTATCAGGCGCATCGCAGTCTCAGCCACATATCAGGCGCATCGCAGTCTCAGCAGGCGCATCGCAGTCTCAGCTACGTATCAGGCACATCGCAGTCTCAGCCATATATCAGGCGCATCGCAGTCTCAGCCACATATCAGGCGCATCGCAGTCTCAGACACGTATCAGGCGCATCGCAGTCTCAGCCACACATCAGGCGCATCGCAGTCTCAGTCACATATCAGGTGCATCGCAGTCTCAGCCACGCATCAGGCACATCGCAGTCTCAGCCACGTATCAGGCACATCGCAGTCTCAGCCACATATCAGGCACATCGCAGTCTCAGCCACATATCAGGCGCATCGCAGTCTCAGCCACGTATCAGGCACATCGCAGTCTCAGCCACATATCAGGCACATCGCAGTCTCAGCCATATATCAGGCGCATCGCAGTCTCAGCCACACATCAGGCGCATCGCAGTCTCAGCCACATATCAGGCACATCGCAGTCTCAGCCACATATTAGGCGCATCGCAGTCTCAGCCACATATCAGGCGCATCGCAGTCTCAGCCACATATCAGGCGCATCGCAGTCTCAGCAGGCGCATCGCAGTCTCAGCCACATATCAGGCGCATCGCAGTCTCAGCCACGTATCAGGCGCATCGCAGTCTCAGCCACGTATCAGGCGCATCGCAGTCTCAGCCACATATCAGGCGCATCGCAGTCTCAGCCACATATCAGGCGCATCGCAGTCTCAGCAGGCGCATCGCAGTCTCAGCCACATATCAGGCGCATCGCAGTCTCAGCCACATATCAGGCGCATCGCAGTCTCAGCCACATATCAGGCGCATCGCAGTCTCAGCCATATATCAGGCGCATCGCAGTCTCAGCCACATATCAGGCGCATCGCAGTCTCAGCCACGTATCAGGCGCATCGCAGTCTCAGCCACATATCAGGCGCATCGCAGTCTCAGCCATATATCAGGCGCATCGCAGTCTCAGCCACATATCAGGCGCATCGCAGTCTCAGCCACATATCAGGCGCATCGCAGTCTCAGCCACATATCAGGCGCATCGCAGTCTCAGCCACATATCAGGCGCATCGCAGTCTCAGCCACATATCAGGCACATCGCAGTCTCAGCCACATATCAGGCGCATCGCAGTCGCAGCCATATATCAGGCACATCGCAGTCACAGCCATATATCAGGCGCATCGCAGTCTCAGCCACATATCAGGCGCATCGCAGTCACAGCCACGTATCAGGCGCATCGCAGTCTCAGCCACATATCAGGCACAGCGCAGTCTCAGCCACATATCAGGCGCATTGCAGTCTCAGCCACATATCAGGCGCATCGCAGTCACAGCCACGTATCAGGCGCATCGCAGTCTCAGCCACATATCAGGCACATCGCAGTCTCAGCCACATATCAGGCACATCGCAGTCTCAGCCACATATCAGGCGCATCGCAGTCGCAGCCACGTATCAGGCGCATCGCAGTCTCAGCCACATATCAGGCGCATCGCAGTCTCAGACACGTATCAGGCGCATCGCAGTCTCAGCCACATATCAGGCACATCGCAGTCTCAGCCACATATCAGGCGCATCGCAGTCTCAGACACGTATCAGGCGCATCGCAGTCTCAGCCACGTATCAGGCGCATCGCAGTCTCAGCCATATATCAGGCACATCGCAGTCTCAGCCACATATCAGGCACATCGCAGTCTCAGACACGTATCAGGCGCATCGCAGTCTCAGCCACGTATCAGGCGCATCGCAGTCTCAGCCATATATCAGGCACATCGCAGTCTCAGCCACATATCAGGCACATCGCAGTCTCAGCCACATATCAGGCGCATCGCAGTCTCAGACACGTATCAGGCGCATCGCAGTCTCAGCCACGTATCAGGCGCATCGCAGTCTCAGCCATATATCAGGCACATCGCAGTCTCAGCCACATATCAGGCACATCGCAGTCTCAGCCACATATCAGGCACATCGCAGTCTCAGCCACATATCAGGCGCATCGCAGTCGCAGCCACGTATCAGGCGCATCGCAGTCTCAGCCACATATCAGGCGCATCGCAGTCTCAGCCACATATTAGGCGCATCGCAGTCTCAGCCATATATTAGGCGCATCGCAGTCTCAGCCACATATTAGGCGCATCGCAGTCTCAGCCACATATTAGGCGCATCGCAGTCTCAGCCATATATTAGGCGCATCGCAGTCTCAGCCACATATTAGGCGCATCGCAGTCTCAGCCACATATTAGGCGCATCGCAGTCTCAGCCATATATCAGGCGCATCGCAGTCTCAGCCACATATCAGGCGCATCGCAGTCTCAGCCACATATCAGGCGCATCGCAGTCTCAGCCACATATCAGGCGCATCGCAGTCTCAGCCACATATCAGGCGCATCGCAGTCTCAGCCACATATCAGGCGCATCGCAGTCTCAGCCACGTATCAGGCGCATCGCAGTCTCAGACACGTATCAGGCGCATCGCAGTCTCAGCCACGTATCAGGCACATCGCAGTCTCAGCCACCCATCAGGCACATCGCAGTCTCAGCCACGTATCAGGCACATCGCAGTCTCAGCCACATATCAGGCACATCGCAGTCTCAGCCACATATCAGGCGCATCGCAGTCTCAGCCACGTATCAGGCACATCGCAGTCTCAGCCACATATCAGGCACATCGCAGTCTCAGCCATATATCAGGCGCATCGCAGTCTCAGCCACACATCAGGCGCATCGCAGTCTCAGCCACATATCAGGCACATCGCAGTCTCAGCCACATATTAGGCGCATCGCAGTCTCAGCCACATATCAGGCGCATCGCAGTCTCAGCCACATATCAGGCGCATCGCAGTCTCAGCAGGCGCATCGCAGTCTCAGCCACATATCAGGCGCATCGCAGTCTCAGCCACGTATCAGGCGCATCGCAGTCTCAGCCACGTATCAGGCGCATCGCAGTCTCAGCCACATATCAGGCGCATCGCAGTCTCAGCCACATATCAGGCGCATCGCAGTCTCAGCAGGCGCATCGCAGTCTCAGCCACATATCAGGCGCATCGCAGTCTCAGCCACGTATCAGGCGCATCGCAGTCTCAGCCACATATTAGGCGCATCGCAGTCTCAGCCATATATCAGGCGCATCGCAGTCTCAGCCACATATCAGGCGCATCGCAGTCTCAGCCACGTATCAGGCGCATCGCAGTCTCAGCCACATATTAGGCGCATCGCAGTCTCAGCCATATATCAGGTGCATCGCAGTCTCAGCCACATATCAGGCGCATCGCAGTCTCAGCCACATATCAGGCGCATCGCAGTCTCAGCCACATATCAGGCGCATCGCAGTCTCAGCCACATATCAGGCGCATCGCAGTCTCAGCCACATATCAGGCACATCGCAGTCTCAGCCACATATCAGGCGCATCGCAGTCGCAGCCATATATCAGGCACATCGCAGTCACAGCCATATATCAGGCGCATCGCAGTCTCAGCCACATATCAGGCGCATCGCAGTCACAGCCACGTATCAGGCGCATCGCAGTCTCAGCCACATATCAGGCACAGCGCAGTCTCAGCCACATATCAGGCGCATTGCAGTCTCAGCCACATATCAGGCGCATCGCAGTCACAGCCACGTATCAGGCGCATCGCAGTCTCAGCCACATATCAGGCACATCGCAGTCTCAGCCACATATCAGGCACATCGCAGTCTCAGCCACATATCAGGCGCATCGCAGTCGCAGCCACGTATCAGGCGCATCGCAGTCTCAGCCACATATCAGGCGCATCGCAGTCTCAGACACGTATCAGGCGCATCGCAGTCTCAGCCACATATCAGGCACATCGCAGTCTCAGCCACATATCAGGCGCATCGCAGTCTCAGACACGTATCAGGCGCATCGCAGTCTCAGCCACGTATCAGGCGCATCGCAGTCTCAGCCATATATCAGGCACATCGCAGTCTCAGCCACATATCAGGCACATCGCAGTCTCAGACACGTATCAGGCGCATCGCAGTCTCAGCCACGTATCAGGCGCATCGCAGTCTCAGCCATATATCAGGCACATCGCAGTCTCAGCCACATATCAGGCACATCGCAGTCTCAGCCACATATCAGGCGCATCGCAGTCTCAGACACGTATCAGGCGCATCGCAGTCTCAGCCACGTATCAGGCGCATCGCAGTCTCAGCCATATATCAGGCACATCGCAGTCTCAGCCACATATCAGGCACATCGCAGTCTCAGCCACATATCAGGCACATCGCAGTCTCAGCCACATATCAGGCGCATCGCAGTCGCAGCCACGTATCAGGCGCATCGCAGTCTCAGCCACATATCAGGCGCATCGCAGTCTCAGCCACATATTAGGCGCATCGCAGTCTCAGCCATATATTAGGCGCATCGCAGTCTCAGCCACATATTAGGCGCATCGCAGTCTCAGCCACATATTAGGCGCATCGCAGTCTCAGCCATATATCAGGCGCATCGCAGTCTCAGCCACATATCAGGCGCATCGCAGTCTCAGCCACATATAAGGCGCATCGCAGTCTCAGCCATATATCAGGCGCATCGCAGTCTCAGCCACATATCAGGCGCATCGCAGTCTCAGCCACATATCAGGCGCATCGCAGTCTCAGCCACATATCAGGCGCATCGCAGTCTCAGCCACATATCAGGCGCATCGCAGTCTCAGACACATATCAGGCGCATCGCAGTCTCAGCCACGTATCAGGCGCATCGCAGTCTCAGACACGTATCAGGCGCATCGCAGTCTCAGCCACGTATCAGGCACATCGCAGTCTCAGCCACACATCAGGCACATCGCAGTCTCAGCCACGCATCAGGCACATCGCAGTCTCAGCCACGTATCAGGCACATCGCAGTCTCAGCCACGTATCAGGCGCATCGCAGTCTCAGACACGTATCAGGCGCATCGCAGTCTCAGCCACATATCAGGCGCATCGCAGTCTCAGCCACATATCAGGCGCATCGCAGTCTCAGCAGACGCATCGCAGTCTCAGCCACATATCAGGCGCATCGCAGTCTCAGCCATATATTAGGCGCATCGCAGTCTCAGCCACGTATCAGGCACATCGCAGTCTCAGCCACATATCAGGCACATCGCAGTCTCAGCCATATATTAGGCGCATCGCAGTCTCAGCCACGTATCAGGCGCATCGCAGTCTCAGCCACGTATCAGGCGCATCGCAGTCTCAGCCACGTATCAGGCGCATCGCAGTCTCAGCCACGTATCAGGCGCATCGCAGTCTCAGACACGTATCAGGCGCATCGCAGTCTCAGCCATATATCAGGCGCATCGCAGTCTCAGCCACACATCAGGCGCATCGCAGTCTCAGCCACGTATCAGGCGCATCGCAGTCTCAGCCACGTATCAGGCGCATCGCAGTCTCAGCCACGTATCAGGCGCATCGCAGTCTCAGCCACGTATCAGGCGCATCGCAGTCTCAGCCACACATCAGGCGCATCGCAGTCTCAGCCACATATCAGGCGCATCGCAGTCTCAGCCATATATCAGGCGCATCGCAGTCTCAGCCACATATCAGGCGCATCGCAGTCTCAGCCATATATCAGGCGCATCGCAGTCTCAGCCACATATCAGGCGCATCGCAGTCTCAGCCACATATCAGGCGCATCGCAGTCTCAGCAGGCACATCGCAGTCTCAGCCATATATCAGGCGCATCGCAGTCTCAGCCACATATCAGGCGCATCGCAGTCTCAGCCACATATCAGGCGCATCGCAGTCTCAGTCACGTATCAGGCGCATCGCAGTCTCAGCCACATATCAGGCGCATCGCAGTCTCAGTCACGTATCAGGCGCATCGCAGTCTCAGCCACATATCAGGCGCATCGCAGTCTCAGCCACATATCAGGCGCATCGCAGTCTCAGCCACATATCAGGCGCATCGCAGTCTCAGACACATATCAGGCGCATCGCAGTCTCAGCCACATATCAGGCGCATCGCAGTCTCAGCCACATATCAGGCGCATCGCAGTCTCAGCCACATATCAGGCGCATCGCAGTCTCAGCCACATATCAGGCGCATCGCAGTCTCAGCCACATATCAGGCGCATCGCAGTCTCAGACACATATCAGGCGCATCGCAGTCTCAGCCACATATCAGGCGCATCGCAGTCTCAGTCACGTATCAGGCGCATCGCAGTCTCAGCCACATATCAGGCGCATCGCAGTCTCAGCAACGTATCAGGCACATCGCAGTCTCAGCCATATATCAGGCGCATCGCAGTCTCAGCCACACATCAGGCGCATCGCAGTCTCAGCCACACATCAGGCGCATCGCAGTCTCAGCCACATATCAGGCGCATCGCAGTCTCAGCCATATATCAGGCGCATCGCAGTCTCAGCCATATATCAGGCGCATCGCAGTCTCAGCCATATATCAGGCGCATCGCAGTCTCAGCCACATATCAGGCGCATCGCAGTCTCAGCCACACATCAGGCGCATCGCAGTCTCAGCCACATATCAGGCACATCGCAGTCTCAGCCACGTATCAGGCGCATCGCAGTCTCAGCCATATATCAGGCGCATCGCAGTCTCAGCCACACATCAGGCACATCGCAGTCTCAGCCACATATCAGGCGCATCGCAGTATCAGCCACATATCAGGCGCATCGCAGTCTCAGCCACATATCAGGCACATCGCAGTCTCAGCCACATATCAGGCGCATCGCAGTCTCAGCCACGTATCAGGCGCATCGCAGTCTCAGCCATATATCAGGCACATCGCAGTCTCAGCCACATATCAGGCACATCGCAGTCTCAGCCACGTATCAGACGCATCGCAGTCTCAGCCACATATCAGGCACATCGCAGTCTCAGCCACATATCAGGCGCATCGCAGTCTCAGCCACATATCAGGCACATCGCAGTCTCAGCCACATATCAGGCGCATCGCAGTCTCAGCCACGTTTAAGGCGCATCGCAGTCTCAGCCACATATCAGGCGCATCGCAGTCTCAGCAGGCGCATCGCAGTCTCAGCCACATATCAGGCGCATCGCAGTCTCAGCAGGCGCATCGCAGTCTCAGCCACGTATCAGGCGCATCGCAGTCTCAGCCACATATCAGGCGCATCGCAGTCTCAGCCACATATCAGGCACATCGCAGTCTCAGCCACATATCAGGCGCATCGCAGTCTCAGCCACGTATCAGGCGCATCGCAGTCTCAGCCATATATCAGGCACATCGCAGTCTCAGCCACATATCAGGCACATCGCAGTCTCAGCCACGTATCAGACGCATCGCAGTCTCAGCCACATATCAGGCACATCGCAGTCTCAGCCACATATCAGGCGCATCGCAGTCTCAGCCACATATCAGGCGCATCGCAGTCTCAGCCACGTATCAGGCGCATCGCAGTCTCAGCCACATATCAGGCGCATCGCAGTCTCAGCCACATATCAGGCGCATCGCAGTCTCAGCCACGTATCAGGCGCATCGCAGTCTCAGCCACATATCAGGCGCATCGCAGTCTCAGCCACGTATCAGGCGCATCGCAGTCCCAGCCACATATCAGGCACATCGCAGTCTCAGCCACATATCAGGCACATCGCAGTCTCAGCCATATATCAGGCGCATCGCAGTCGCAGCCACGTATCAGGCACATCGCAGTCCCAGCCACATATCAGGCGCATCGCAGTCTCAGACACATATCAGGTGCATCGCAGTCTCAGCCACATATCAGGCGCATCGCAGTCTCAGCAGACGCATCGCAGTCCCAGCCACATATCAGGCGCATCGCAGTCTCAGCCACGTATCAGGCGCATCGCAGTCTCAGCCACGTATCAGGCGCATCGCAGTCGCAGCCACGTATCAGGCGCATCGCAGTCTCAGACACATATCAGGTGCATCGCAGTCTCAGCCACATATCAGGCGCATCGCAGTCTCAGCCACGTATCAGGCGCATCGCAGTCGCAGCCACGTATCAGGCGCATCGCAGTCTCAGACACATATCAGGTGCATCGCAGTC
>JAWQFJ010002293.1:65000-67500 GCA_034096865.1 Theodoxus fluviatilis
TGAAATTGTGTTTCCTTTGTGCGCTTTTGTTCTCTCGTATGTTCGTGCCCTGCAGGAGACTGCCTGTCTGGTTCGCAACAGAAATCCGGGTCCTTCGCCTGGCTGAATAGTTTGCATAGTCAGTGAGAGGGGGGTGGGGTAAAAAGACAAGAGACCCTGTGTACGTTGTCCCGTGAAATACAGTAACAATAACAGTAATAATCAAGGGTTGAGATTTGCAAAACCCATCGAAGACTGGGTATGGTTTTAGTTCTTGGAAGCACGTGATTTGTAAAATGGGCAAACACATCTTGCTACAATCTCAAATCATTGGGTACGTACAGGTCACGGTGCAGGTACAGGTTTTATACAACAACTTAATTAACACCCGCACCTTGGTCTCAAACCGCTTTGCGTCTTAACCACACATTAGGTGAGATATGGCTGACGAAGAAAAGCTTGTTCTACGAGCACTATCAACTGTATCCAGAACTCAATTTCTCCCTGGCTATATCGTCTTGTCGACGCACTACTGAGTGAAATGAACAATCCAACACCTGTGTGCGTGAATGTTGGATCGCGCTGGCTGCTTCACGTGTGTACGCATTCTTTCCCTCCAATTGAACACCGAGGCAGGTGAAGGGTGGTAGTGGTGGACAGATAATAGACGTGGGAAGCATTCTTGCTTGCCGCCACTTCGCCCCAGACACCAAGGAGGACACACAGAGCGTGGAGTACAGGGACGTGTCGATGATGATGAAACCGTGCCATGCAAGACTTGGGGTTGTCATGGAAACGCAGTTGGCAAGAAGAGGTACCTCCTGACCACCTCGCCCTGCAGGAAGGCCTTGCAGCGCTCTCTGCCTTCGTGGCTTTGACCAGTGTAGTAGGTGTGGCGTGCACACAATGCATCGACACTGTTGTCCTCTAGGTTGTGATTGCAAAGGCTCTCACAAGGTGGTTTTGGCGGGAAGGGGGGCGATAGAGGTTCCTCCATTTTTCTCGCCTGTCTGCTTGCTATCCGGTTCCGCTCGCATAATTTTGACAATGCTCACTGACTGATTTCTATTCTAGATATCTGCGCAGCTGCTTATTGCAGTTCCTTCACGCACATGCACTTACCTACACTCATACACACATGCACACACTTGTACAAACATTTAACATCATGGGACATGCAAACACTTGAATGTACATTATAATGTAGGCACACAAATACGTATGTCCGCACACATACTTGCACATTAATAAACATGAGCCCACATGCACACACAGATACACGCACGCACGCACGCACACATACACTCACACACACGCGCGCGCGCACGTTCACGCACACACGCACACGCACTTGCCATTGTGTGCTATTCAGGGCGCTTGGTAGGAGATTTACACCGTAAGAAAACCAAGCGACAATGAGTGGTCCGGAACTCTCCTGAAGATAGGCACGCTTTGGGATCCGCATTGCGTATCAGCGCCTGTCTGTGGAAAACAGAGACCCACACCATGACCTCATTTTTGGCGGCGGGCTCTTTGCACGTCGGTCACGCGCAGGGACGGCCATTACTCGGCATGGCTGTGAGCTTTTCTCCGCTGATTTATAGGCATGCAATGACTGTGAGTGAGAGCGCTCGTGCAGGAAACGCGAGGCTGCCTGCCCCCTTTGCTAATGCAGCACGCTCAGTTAGGACATCGACTTGAGCCATTAGTACGGGGACCAAATCTTGTGATAAAGCCGCAATCTGTGATGAACGGCATGGTGTAAAGTCTTCCTTAAGGGCGAAATGCTGGGAGTGTTACTGTGTCAGTGCTGAGTTAAACAGAAGCCAAAGGTCAGGAGAGGCAGCAATAAATGGTGCATAATGAGAACAAGACTTGGTTAGACGAAGACGGTAGAAAAGGACACGTTGTAGTGAGCTTTTGCGGTCATCTTGACGATGCTTGTGCGTTGACTAACATTCAGGGGTATTTCTAGAAAGATATACAACGGAGTGGTGCACTAATCGGAAATTCAATACCCTCAAGAATCGTACTCAACTAGGAGTGCTTTCTTCGACCTGTTTGCATTTCATGGACAAGAAAAGGCACACGTGTTCAAATTCGTGTATGCGGATAAACGTGGACAGTAAAACTGTTGCATATGAACCGTGCTCATTGTCGTGTGTACCTGCAAAAGTACACTTTCCCCTTTGTCTTCATGACTTGTATTCCTGTCTAGGTACACAGTTCCAGCTAACGACCTTTTGCTGACTCCGCAGGAGAAGGGCGAAACAGACGAGTGGGGTTTATCCTAATCTTTCCACCTGCAGTAATTTACCCCTCACTTGGAGGAGTGGGTGTCGTCCCACCCTCACAACTGTCCCCCTGCAAGAGTGCGAGCTGCGGAGACGCAGGCATGCTAAGACATTCTGTCTTGAAGAGCGCGCAAAGGTGCGTTTCTGAGGTTCACTACCTGTGATGGTCGTTATCCCACAAAGCCTGGCATAGTCGTCGAGGCCAAAGTCAACAACAGCCTTGTACA
>JAWQFJ010002293.1:75000-77589 GCA_034096865.1 Theodoxus fluviatilis
ACGCAGTTCTGCCCCTACCTGTATTGGCCGCTCCCCAACCAGGGCCCTCCCCCACCCCCTTTACTCCCACCCCTTCCCCCCAGCCTCTCTTCTTTCTCCAGCCCCTACCCCTGTCCTGGAGCGCCACCACCTTTACATCGTCCCCATGCCCTGGCTCTTCCTTTCAAGCGCACAGTAGCTCTGGCTGTGTGAAGTTCAAGAGTTCTGTGAGGATATGGCGGAGGGCGGATTTCTCTCTGTCGCTGGTTACTGTGGCGGTATGAGCCTTTCAGAGTACAAAGTGCTGAATGAAAGGAGAGATGTGTCGATATTGCGAGGTGGAGTGGATAATGTGTCAGATGAAGTGAGTTGATCCCTGACAGTGTCACGATTTGCCATGACTGATTCAGGACGCACCGACTTGAGTTTGGCCGCTACCTGGCAACTCACATCTCCGCGCTGGGGGTGCAACCCTCACCACGCGCATTCTAATGTGCTGCGGATCTCCTTTGTGAGGGAATCAGTTACAGTTCTCCTTTCTCTTTTCTTCCACTCAAAGTGTCAGTTGTACTGTTCCCGAATCGGAAAAACAACGTCTTTCTGAATTCACGTTTTCTGAAGAAGACAATTTGGCGTGAATGTTGTAATGTGATGATACTAGTGCATGTTCCTCTGGCGATGAAAACCATTGTACAAAAAGAGGCCACCAAGTGGAAATATATGTACGTGGAATTGAGAATATTTTTCTTCTCATACTTTTTTTCGAAGGGCGAAACAAGAAAAATTATGACGTAACTGTTTACTCACATTGCACCTTCTGCATTGCGCAGTACTCGTATGTTGGTAGATGGCGTTATGCAGAAACCCTTCCTTGCAAAATAGCTGCGTTAAGAATATGTGCAGTGGATGGAGAAAAAGGCACACACATATGCTTTGAAATGAAGTCACAAGATCTGTGACTTTAGCATTCTCCTGTAAGTGAACAAGAAAAGCACTGCCAGATGAGTAAGGCCTGTTCACAAGAGCTGATGGCATTGCACGAACCTGCAAAGAGGAATACGGCATCTGACACCACAGTTTTCTGTCTTAAACTCAATATCCTGCACTGCATATAAACCTGGAAAGACACGCCCAGAGGAAGATATAGTTATGAATCTGACCGTTCTACGGAGGATGATAGTAAACCGCCAGACATACACATACACATTTATACACACGCACGCGCACAGAGAGAGAGAGAGAGAGAGAGAGAGAGAGAGAGAGAGAGAGAGAGAGAGAGAGAGAGAGAGAGAGAGAGAGAGAGAGAGAGTGGGGGGGAGGGGGGGAGGGAGAAAGAGAGAGATTAAGAGAGAGAGAGTGTGTGTGATAGAGAGAGTGTGTGTGTGAGAGAGAGTGAGAGAGAGAGAGAGACAGAGAGAGAGACAGAGAGAGAGACAGAGAGAGAGAGAAAGAGAGAGAGATTAAGAGAGAGAGAGTGTGATAGAGAGTGTGTGTTTGTGTGTGTGAGAGAGAGAGAGAGAGAGACAGAGAGAGAGAGAAAGAGAGAGGGAGAGAGAGAGAGAGAGAGAGAGAGAGAGAGAAAGAGAGGGAGAGAGAGAGAGAGAGAGAGAGTGGTAAGCTCTGTACCACTTGTCATCGTCAATGATATTCATCCACATACTTCCAATGCAAATCTACACCGTAGTCAGAAACAAACGTGTGCCTTATCATACAGATCTCAACAAGCTTTGCCTTGACTCTGCTCTCAGACAGAAGTGCAATTCGACAGTGCTGTCAATGTTGAGAGTCGCTGAGGCAGAGGGCCAACAGAAGATGGATAAATAATTATCATTTCTCTGTGTGTGGTGTGTGTGTGTGTACCTGTGTGTGTACCTGTGTGTGTGTACGTGTGTGTACCTGTGTGTGTGTGTATGCGTGCGTGTGCGCGCGTGCTGAGACCACACACCTGTCACACAGCTGATCACTCAACTGCCTCGCTGTTTGAATAACATGATTTATTGCAAGCAAAGAGTACTCGTGGTGGACTATGGTTTCTGTGGCATTGATTGATGAAAGCACCCCTTGAATCAAGGGGACGTGGGTTTCTTTGTTAGTTGATCTCTTACAGATGTGATGGCCTCGTCTCGTGTTTCCGAGATCATCTGGTTGCCTTTGATACATGATACGTGCATCCCGATTAGGCGTCGATGATACCTCTCATTTCTATGAATTGCTCGAGGTTAAGAGCAGTGCTTCAACGGTCTTCGATTATGTCAGCCTAAAGTTACGTTCCTCAATTACCACTCCTGAAACTTCAATGAGTGTCGCCTTTCTTGTAGTACACTGGATGAGTTTTGAAGATGTGCTGTAAGATGCACTTTGTCAATGCAAACTATCTTCGCCAGCAAATGAATGGCGTGGATTTGGGTGGAGGAGAGGAAAGGGGAAGCGGGGTTGGGGGGGGGGGGGGGGGGGGGTAGGGGGGGGGGGGGTTTCTGGCGTGGGCGTAGTGGTGGTGGGGAAGGTGGGGGGGAGAGCTTAACTTAGAAGATTTAAGCCTCGCTAATTTAGTGACTTTTGTCCAAGAATTAGAACTTTTAAACCGAACCACCTCCAAAAACACGCTTTTAC
>JAWQFJ010002293.1:82611-124332 GCA_034096865.1 Theodoxus fluviatilis
AAAGTGATCTATTTACCAAGATAATCACAAATCCATCTTCTTTTTCTAATACGGCGTGTATTGTGGCACTACTCACTGAAGGGCTGGATGGATTTGACCGAGAGGCAAAGCCAAACATGGCTCATTTTCCATTGCTTTGACGGTTAATTCTCGCCACCATAACTGTCGGGGAGTGTGTGAGTATGAGGAAGCAAGGCTGGCTGACCAATAGAAGAGGAGGGGAAAAGACAGGTGAACGCTGAGACAGAGTGTGGACAAGGTCACGGACTCAAAGGTTTGTCCGCTCACAGCACAGCTCTGGCTGAAGCCCGCGACACCGCGGGCATTCAAAGGGAGGCAATCCCGAATCCAGTGAGTGTCTTGGATCAGTGCCCCAGTGGAACAACCTTGGTGACCTTCAGCTGGAGGGCCGTGGGAGAAGCGCTGTCCGAAACGCCATTTGCGTGCTCCCGTGTCCGTGGGGCCAGGAGGAGTCAGCAAGAGAGCGAAGGTGGAGAAGGAAAGAATTTCTGCAAAAACAATTTAATGCACAGACGCATTAAGAGGATACCAGGAGAGATGAAATCATCCCTCTATCTTTGGTTCTGTGCGCCATTACTAACAAGATGATTGTGCTAAACCACTGTCTGCAAACCTGTGCAGCTCATCCGTTGATAGAGAAGCCTGCATGTACATGTATATGCGTGTGCAGTTGACACGTGCACGAGGATTGATAGATATTGGTGATAGATTATTGCCTTGGCAGCAACCACAAGCAGACGCTTGACTTGAATCATTTCTGTAAACATGACAACTATATGCATGATGACAGAAGCATACACACATTCCTCGGAAGCCTCATACCTATGCCATACTGGAATCAGGAATAGATTTTGCCCACGCACGCAACACATGCAGGCATATATACCCCCCTCCCCCGTTCCCTTTTCCCCTTTAGCACACAGACAAGAATGCAGTGAGGAAGAAATGCAGGAAATAGAGCGCTTTTCATGATTTTTTTAATAACAAGAGGCTAATGGTCACTTTTTGAAAACAGAATGCTTGTAGACCTCCGCTTTATTAATAAAAAAACACGTTTGGTTTGTTGCAGATATTAGTTTTCTTTGGAGACGAAGGAGAGGTATATCTTGCGTGTCTTTGTGGCATCACAGGCCGATTTCTGAACAAATAATCCTTTCTTGCAAATCCTGGCCTCTGACTGGTACAACTTTCATTCACAAATCATTACCTTGGGGGCATACTGGCCACATATGAGGAAATGGAAACAAAGTATTGAGTTATATCCCTTCAGCTACAATTTCCCTTCTAGTAGAAATATCCACTAATTTTCGCACTGGGAAAGACAGGATAAAAGAATAAACAGGATGGACAGAACGGCATTCCATCGAATGGCTGTGATGCACACACCCCTGTTTGTTGTGTAGTAAGATCTGCATTCCGACGCGACGGCTGAGGTGTGCGGGAGTTTGCCCTACTGCTGGAGTCCAAACTTGGCCTCAGTCTGTTCCTTTAGACGGTGACTCATTTGTGTACAACGTGAACACATGGAGCTTTTAATCCGTCCTTGCGTCTGGACCAACATTTTCACAGATGACTGCCTCGGGCAAGGTAAACCTGACACACCGCTTTGAAAGCGGAGTAATGGATATTGAAAACTCGCTTGAATGCTCGGAGCCTCAAACCTACGTGGCCGCCCGCCTCTCAATAGCGCCAACGACCACCTTATTGGGCTGTCCCTTTACAACGGGAGGGCCGACGTTTTAACCACTTGTTTTCGATCACTTTTTCTTCGGCACCCAGCCTTTCACGTCAGGAATCGAATTTGCGAATCATTTACCCTCGACTGGTGATCGCCATTGACTCCCCTGTCAAACCGGGCGTCGACAAAAGGCAAGTTCGAGCTTCCTTTCTTCCCCAGTTGGGCCCTGCTTTGAATTGGCTGCTTGGGGACTTGGGTTGCTGGCGACAGCACAAAGGGGCTGCCAGGTAGGCTAGGCGAGAGGGGCAAGAGCGACAGAGCGGCTGGCGACGGTTGCTAGAGTCCCTCGCTGTCATTTTCTCTCTGGCACCCAGGAAAACGGAGGGCAACTCCGAGCTGCGAAGACCTTGAGTCCTCTTCTCCAGTTTGGTTCTGTTTCCAAGACATCCTGCCGTGGAATCGACATCTGGAATGGGTTAAACTCGATCGTGTGTGTGAGAACTGGACCAACTGGACTCGCCAGGTAGCTTGAACTCTGTTCGTCAAACTGATATGGCATACAAAGAGAAATGGCGCGCCTCTCCAAACTCTCCTTGATCCCTTCCTGCGAGTAGAGATCTGTCGACGTTGTGAGGACTCGGTGCGTGTGGACTCCTCGTAGCTTGTGAACTGTAGAGGTCGGCCTTCTTCGCCTGTTGGTGAGTTTTTCCCCTTTTGTATGTCGCTGTCAGTTTTGTTTTGTTCAGTTAGAATGGCAAAAAGGTCTATCCTCTCTTCTGAAAGTGCGGAGCAGATCAATCAGAGACCCATCCGTACTTCATTACGCCTAGGGACATGAAAAGGCGAAATCAGTCTCCACAGGATGTCCCTAACTGCTTATAAAACGCAATAATAAAGAAAAACCCACCGTGTGTGTTATTCAGCACGAAAAATGTTAATGCGAATCGAACTTGTTTGGCAGCAATTTTTGTTTAATGCAATGTCTGTCAAACATTCAATCCTAATTTAAGGACATCGAAGTAAGACTTATGTACTAACCAGAATACTCGTTTTAAGTATGGTTTCATTGCACTGATAAAATTGATATCTCTACACTTGTCATGGCGACAGAAGATCCAACTTTTACTTTGTGTCGTCCTTTGATAATGGGAAATCTTGGCTCAGGTGAGCTATACGTGGAGAAGTGAAGTCGTGTCATTGGCGCATCACACGCCACTGTGCCTTTGCCTGGCCCTGTGTGGGGAATCAACTCGGTCATCAGATTTCCAACATCACCCTTCCTCACCTGGGGATTATTCTCTCTACAGTTCGCTGTTGGTAGAGCAGTCCGTGTTGTCTCCACTGACTGCTTCAGTCACTGTTGTCAGATGACATTTCGTGATTTTTTTAATTCAACATTGTCTCCTTTTTTAGAAGGCACTGCGCCATGCTGCAAATATCATGATGTGGTACGTAAGCGCAGGGTTTTGGTTAACTGTTCTCTGTTTATGGAAGACCCCAGGTTATCCGTCCACATACTTTCCGTGGCTGAACTTGTTTTCATACAAAGCTTTTCTGTGTTTACCTCATCCGCCTCGTGACGTGCCAGAATTTAGACACTACCCTTCATCAATGGTTCTCTCTCTCTCTCTCTCTCTCTCTCTCTCTCTCTCTCTCTCTCTCTCTGCTTTCTTCATTCTTTTCATTCCTCATCGTTCATAATTCCTTGAGACAATACTTGGTCCCAGGCTTTCATTTCACATTTTGTCAAAGTTGGCCGCGACGCCTCGGTAGCCAAATGTACCAGCTGAAGAGAGCTGTATCGAGGAAATCGCTATGCCCGGATACGTGTCCTTCGCACTGTCGCTATGCTCATTCTTTTCTATACCGTTCTGTAGAAAATTATTCTGAGGAACAAAAGCAATGCCCGAAACACGGCATTAATTACTGAAGTTTCAAAGCCCGCTTGATGGTCATAGAAGGATGGTGTGATTGGTGATGGGGCAGTGCTCGAACAAAAACTGCCAACCGTCGCTACGAATGGATCCTACGTCACGATTTGCCGTTGACTCCCTGCCCATACTGCATGCAAATTAGACACCCCTGGCAGTGTTCCATAGCACCAAGTCGGAAGGGATATGCGCATGCGCAGTTTTGATTTCCATTTTGAGCGTAAAACATCGTCACAGGACTCAATCATTTTCCATTAAAAACAAGCCGAACGATATTTGCCACACTAATCACAAATGAAGTCATGGGATTTAAAAACTATCAAATGAATGCCAAATTAAAATCTTTAAATAATGATAAAGTTGTGAGCTACTACAGTGTCTGCAAAAGGCCCGACTGTTTGTCTGAGCTTGCTTACGTCATTTCAAAATGCATCCACCCGTGTAGCGGTGGAAGTGGGACGAGTTTACTGGCGAGAGGAAGCTTCGAGTCTGGGTGTTGAAAAGACTGCATAAGAAGGGAAAAGTGTAGTCACTCTCTGCGGACTGGAAGGCGGAAAGCATTAGGGAGAGCGATCGTGTTTCGAATGACACGGGCGCCCTTGCCTACGGGACAAGGTGCGGCGCTTTCCCCATGACGCCTCTCGTCCCACACCCAGGCTGTGCGGGGTCCTTCCAGAGCTTCTCGCCATCTGGGTCTGCACCCGATCGCGCTGACTGGGAGAACTCATGATGCGACTTCCATTATCCTGTTGCGCGTTTGCTGGCAGAGTTTACTGCCTGCACGACCCTGTAACGCGGTGAAAGGCCCCATTGTGCAGCGTTCTGGGTTCCAGAGCCATTATCACGGCACTGCCAGCGTGTGTGCATTCAAATGAAAACCACGAGTGTATAGAGCCAACACGCACTCTGATGGCTGCTGTCGGGGTGTAATGGTAAACCAGAGAATAATAGTTTATCAGACACGAAGCAGTTTTGCAATTCAAACTACAAGCTGCAAATATATGTGATATGTTAAGAATAATCCTCGATGAAATGTCCTCATTTAAAAGTAATATTCCTGGAGTTACATTTCTACAACATGTCTTTCGTTTTCTTCTCGCGTACATATTTTCAAATGCGTACTACTCAAGCCAGTTCCCTTGCTAGTGTAGTTGCTCTTCAATTTTCTGTTCTCACAAGTATCACCATTACGGACAGTCATCACCTTCACAAGAAACATAATCGCTACATTACGTCCTCATCATCATCGTCAGCGTCTTCCTGACTCCCCCTCACTTTCTCTTCCCTCTTTTTTTCTTCGTCTTCTTTTATCATTGATGATAGATTCTCTGTCTGGGAACCTTTGCAACGTCGTGGCGTTGCTTCTTTGAGTCAGACCTTGACTAATTCATCTCTCTCTTTCTCTTTCGTTTTCCATTCCATCAACTCCATGGCTACCTTGACACCACGTAGGATGTTCCTTCAGGGCTTTCCGATATGTTCCTCCCTTGTCCACAGCCTGTTTCTGCGCATGTAGAATCCGAAAGATCGCACGAGCGGAGCCGCCTAAGCTGTGCCTTCATCGTCACTGTCAGGTGGGGGCGCCGCTGCCTGTTGGCCTCAACAAACGTCCCTGACGCCCGCTGTGTACACAGCCAGCGGGGCTTTTGTCCAGGGACTGCGCCCCTCGCTTTTGACGGGCGCGGCTTGTCAACCAGGCAAGGGGACCCCAGCCAACCCTCTCTGCTCAGGGCTTTTCACGCGGCTGAATGTAATTGCAAACGGCTATCTATTTGACGAGGACAATCGCGTCCCCTTCCCCCATGAATCGGCCTGACTTCAGCCCGTGTAAAAGCGATATACACCGTGTTTATTTTCTCCCCCCGCCCGGATCCCGTCCGTGAATAGGCGTGGTATCCAGGGGAAGCCAGCCCGCTGTGGTTTGGCTCTAACATGTCTGTGCCGCGACAGGCGGCGCATGGACGATGATGGAGATTCGTCCATTCCTCTGCGACTAGATACCACCAGTGTCCGAGAAGAATATCCAAGGCAGGTAGGCTAGATATATATCTTTGAAGTCGTCAGCTGATGGCGATAAAGCAAGCCCGAAGACCGCTACGCACCCGGCGTTTCTCCCATCCCTACGGCCATCTGTCTCATCTCGATGTGTGTCGCCTTCGACTGACTTTGGGCACGGGTCGTCGCCATCTTGTTCTGGTAGTGTCTGTGTGCACGTAGGACTAAGCGGGTGTGACAAAACATACGTGCAATCCGGACTTGTGGTTGAGCTCTGGGTAGGCCGCCAGCTCTGAACTCTCGTCTCTCTCTGATCACGACCGATCTCGTAGGGTTTGTGATTTGATTTTCATTCAGTGCTGTTTCAATCGATGTAGTGAATTGTGGATGTTTGGTCCTGTTGTTCTTCAGTGTGTATGTATGCATGCATATGCATAACTTTTATTGTGTATTTCACTGTCCTTCAATGAGTATATTGTGTTCATACATTTTCATAGCCTTTTAATAATAGAGAGTGAGTTTTATCGATTTTTTAATGGAGAAGATTTTGAGGATTACCAATCCCAAAGTGAATGCGGGTGTATTTTCTGATGAGACAAAAGTAAGTCACTGAATGAATCTCGCATCATTATCATGATTTGATGCAGAAATGAAGAACAAACATCCATCATTCAATTCCAAGTGACCTAATATTGCAGTGCTTTTTCTATAGTCCGTTATGCAGCACGTCGACAAGGGCGGCATATTTACAGGAGGGGCAGGCCTTTAAAAGAAAGATGTATTTTGCGCTGCGTTCCTGCAGTGAGATGGCGCCAAGACCCTAAAGTAGACTCACGATGATCATACACATAAGTCTTTGATGACTGTTTATCACTGCATAGTCCTTTCACTTTTCCCCAGTGTGTGCAGACAACTTTTACTTTCACATCTCATTTTCCTTTTCAGAAAATTGCAAACGAGAGAGACAAACTTCATAGGCCAGAGTCCGAATCAAGTAAGACACTCCTTTTTTTTCTTTCTCTGTTAGTCACTAACCGCTATTTAGTGTGTAAGTGACGTTCAAACCTTCTCCTCGCTTTCTCTCATTAATCTGAACCAGCTGTTCCTTTCTGCATTTATCCCATCCTTTCTGTCTGTGATGCAGTGTCTGTCTGTCTGTGTGTCTGTCTGTGTGTCTGTGTGTCTGTCTGTCTGTCTGTGTGTCTGTCTGTCTGTCTGTCTGTGTGTCTGTCTGTGTGTCTGTGTGTCTGTGTGTCTGTCTGTCTGTCTGTGTGTCTGTCTGTCTGTCTGTCTGTCTGTCTGTCTGTCTGTCTGTCTCATCCTGCCTGTACTGCTGCATCTGAAATGGCAGCTTCTTCTGCTTCTCCTACTGATCATTTTTGCCTCAGCTGCGTTTGTTTTGTACTTTTCATCATTATTTCGTGCTGCATTACTCCCAGCTATGTCTGTTTCTGCGGCATCGTAATTGATGACAGGCTCATTGTTTAGGTCTATACAATGGCACGATCACAAAAGACATCATGTATTATTTGGGAAACTTTCAAAAAAATATAGGGGGCCAAAGTATAGTTTTCTGCAGCAATCTAGGGGAAAATGCTGATAATAAGCAGTTCCCTAACCGTGGTATCTGTCTAGTAAGGGTAAACCGCTGCAAATTGACATCCTTCTCCTGAAACGTGTCTCGCACTTGGGTGTTTACTTGAACTCCACCATCCAGAGATGAGGTAAACATGTCTCTTTGCTCATCCCTTCACGGTGATCGATTTTAAAGGGCGAAATGCTTCGACACTCAGAACACTCTGCCCCCATTTTCAAGTGCTATTCAACCTCCACGCTCGCAAAAAAGAGGTAATTACACAGGAGCTTGACGCATTGAGGTCTGTGTACACAACCGACCTCCTCTCAATCGTCAGGACGTCTGCGACGCCCCGAGTTGCTGGGCATTAAACTCCAATTATTTCGCACACACCCACCCACCCTTGCTCTCTGGATGGACCGATGATTAGTGTACGAATTCCACCTGAATGTCCCTGCACGGTATGCCTCTGTTCTTGGGCCCCCTTTTGGAAATATTGTTCATCCACCTTGTATGATCCCAGCCGTTTTCCATTGCGCCTTTCGGCCGCTCGACTGGAGTGCTGGATACATGTGTGGGCGTCCCACGTCTCCCTGGTGACCCAGTCACAGAGAAAGCCAGCCATGCAGGAATCGCGCGAGGCTGGGCGAAGTGAGATCAGTAGCGCTAGTACTGCTGAAGGCAACGCGTCGCCCGAGCTCTCGCGGTGGAGGAGAGCTAAAAGTCCCTGGACTATTCCGTGGGGCCTTGGCATGTTCATCATGAAAAAGAAGAGAGCTGAGGGAGTTAACTTTCTGGAAGTGTTCTCCACACGGCATGTTTGTCTTGTGTTCCCCAAATAATACTTTACTTGATGCTTGTAACTTCCTTTCATTGGAAGTCTTGCAAACATGTGCTTGGTATTCAACAACAGCTAAAAAGCTGGGAATGTTGGTGATAACAAGTTCAGCTATGACTAAATAGTGTGTGTGTGTGTGTGTGTGTGTGTGTGTGTGTGTGTGTGTGTGTGTGTGTGTGTGTTTCTATGTATGTTTTCTCTGTGCGTTTCGGCTGTATGTATTCATAAAATGGCATAAGCCACGAATGCACTATGAGAAGGGCTCTGAACTTTGCTCTTTTTTTTTCAGGCAACGACTATGACGCCCAAGTCAAGCTTCAGCATGCTATGCTGAAGCGACAGACTCTTCTAGACAGGATAAGAGTGAGTTTGGCCACGCTGACTCTGATGCATAATGTATTGGCTGTTTGATGAATCAGGCTGCTGTCGTTTCAAGCTTGTGAAGTTTTTCTGACTTCAGGTTGTAGAGTGTTTCTTCACATAACACGTACCGGTAACTAAACAATTGAATTTTTAATAGTGTATGAATGAAAAACATTACGGATGGTGTTTTTGTCTCCATATAAACCAATACGTTTCATTTGAGATGTTTGTGCTCGTGAATGTACATGGAATGAGTGCAGTTGAACGTGAATCAGTCTGCTTTATGCTGTTGCCCACACGGCCAGGCTCGCGACAGGATTACACTGGTGTCCTATGTGTTTCAGCAAGAGCAGCTGTTGAACGACGACTCCAGGCGACCACGGACCTACAGTCCCAGACGACGCTACACCCCCTCTCCCCTGCCTCCCCCCTCCAGACGCTCCCTCCCCGACCTTTCTCGGAACTACAACGTCTACCTGGGCAGGGACAGGGGTACGTCTTCTGTGTCGTGTTCCTTCCAGCTGACCCCGCCCCTCTCCCCACACTGAACCTCTCCACTCTGTCCGTCCCCTCTGTGTCGTATCCCTTCCAGCTGACCCCGCCCCTCTCCCCATACTTATAATCTCTCCACTCTTTCCGTCCCCTCTGTGTCGTGTCCCTTCCAGCTGACCCTGCCCCTCTCCCCACACTTAACCTCTCCGCTCTGTCCGTCCCCTCTGTGTCGTGTCCCTTCCAGCTGAACCTGCCTCTCTCCCCACACTGAACCTCTCCACTTTGTCCGTCCCCTCTGTGTCGTGTTCCTTCCAGCTGACCCTGCCCCTCTCCCCACATTTAACCTCTCCGCTCTGTCCGTCCCCTCTGTGTCGTGTCCCTTCCAGCTGACCCTGCCCCTCTCCCCATACTTAACCTCTCCGATCTGTCCGTCCCCTCTGTGTCGTGTCCCTTCCAGCTGACCCCGCCCCTCTCCCCACACTTAACCCCTCAGCTCTGTCCGTCCCCTCTGTGTCGCGTCCCTTCCAGCTGACCCTGCCCCTCTCCCCACACTGAACCTCTCCACTCTGTCCGTCCTCTCTGTGTCGTGTCCCTTCCAGCTGACCCTGCCCCTCTCCCCACACTTAACTTCTCCACTCTGTCCGTCCCCTCTGTGTCGTGTTCCTTCCAGCTGACCCTGCCCCTCTCCCCACACTTATCCTCTCCACTCTTTCCGTCCCCTCTGTGTCGTGTTCCTTCCAGCTGACCCCGCCCCATCCCCCCACACTCAGTCTTTCCACTCTGTCCGTCCCTTCTTTGCTCCTACTCCTTTTGACCCTTATTTGTAATTAATATTATCAACCATGTCAGTGGGCATTTCTTACAAGATGCCTTCAGATGTATTTCCTTTCCTTCACATTTATTCTCCTGTCGTCTTCTATCCAGTAGCTCTTTTTTCATGCATATAAATGAAATTATCTTATTTCCAGCTTGTTATAAATATAGGGAAATTTCACCATAGAAATCTTCTGTTCATTGGAAATTAAAGTTCCTTATAAATGTTTCGTCAATCAATGCATAGTTGTTATCGTCCTTTCCGGAAGAAGAAAAAGAAAAAGACAAGCGCTGTAGGGTGTCTCTGTATATTTTAGGGACTTTTGCTCATTCCAAACCACACGTTCGATATCTGCGTTAATGTGCAAAGAGCAAAGATTTATGACCAGGACTGAGCTGGACGTGCGCCAACAGGCAGACCACGGTGACCAGTGGGTGACTTTGACGGCCCTGCACTTGAGCCAACTCTCTAGAGAGGGTCATCATTCACTGACCAGTGTAGCCTGGCTTGCAGGTGGATGGCCACGTCACCTGACGCCCCTGGGGACAGTCACACCCACGGCCAGGGTGACGGTGGAGGGGAGGGTGCCCCAGCACCCTTACTTTGACCTTGAACCCCTAGATTTGTACCGGTATACCTCCAGGCCCCGCCACTCCGTCATGTACGGCTCCCTGTCCAGCGTCCCCCCATCTTCCACCACAGTTCAGGTAGCAAGGGTCAGTCGTCTGGTCCGGGGTGGAGGTAGAGGTGGCTCTGTCTTTGATGGTGCGAGCCGTGTCTCCACGTTCCTGTCTTGATGGTGGTGATGGCGGCGTAGTGGTGGAGGTGCTGTAACTGACTTGATGGTGAGAGTAGTGGTTCTTTGTCAGTGTTGTTTTTGTTGCTCCATGTCTTCATTGATGGTGTTTCTTTTTGTGGTGATTTGGTGGATATCGATACTGAGAGGCCTTGTGTTTCTGTTCGAGATAGCAATGCTCTTTTGTGGTTGAAGGTGGTGGTCCTGTACACGTCAACCGTAGTAGAGATGAAACCTGTGGGTATAATGGTTTTGGGTCCAACAGATTTGGTGGTGGTTTATACATCTTTCTCCGTGTCAGTATATATCGTTCTGTATCTTTGCTACGTTCTGCAACGTTGCACTCACTTTTTAGCTGGAAACGTTTAATGACTTGCCGAAAATAAGAAGAAAAAGGAAAAATTACGAGTACATCATTTTCATTGCAACGCCTTTCGGTAGCGGCTCATAAACTCGTGAAATGATCCATAACAGTGTGGGATTTTTTTCTTTTCGATGTCTGTAATCTGTTTATTATGTACTGTAGTGTGCTTCTCGCAGATGTAAGGGGTTCGTGTCGGTCATGATGGTTTTGAGTGACACTGTAGCGGATCGTGTGTTTTAGAGGTGTTGCTTTGCATATGCCCAATCGTGCAAACTACGTTCAGGGGGTGCAGTTCCTGCTGTGGACTCATCTGGAAGTTTGTTCTTTCCAGTGGGTCACTTTTTCATAACTGCCCTGTGGTGTACAGCCACACATGGTTACGTGCTTGTCGCCAAGTTTCATGGCGTGGCTCTGCTTTTCTTTGGCCGCGGGAGCCATCCAGTGTCGAATCTGGTTTCTGGAGTGATTTCTGTGATAAATATTTCAAATCTCTAACCCAACCCAACCAGTGATTAGTGATTCATGGATACCGTCCTTGCAAGTGATTCGCCCTCCAGCGGCTGTCCTGAGAACTCCTGTCTCATTCTGGACTCACATCCTTAACCGTGTCTTTATTCAAGCTGATCCTCAGGCAAGGCCATGGGATTACATTGTCCTCAGCGTGTCTACTCTCCTCTCAAGGCAGTTGTAGCCCCAGCCCTGTCACGTGACCACGCTGCTCTCCCACATCGTCCCTGGCGCGCATTCTAGCACTTCCACCACCATCACTACCAGCACCACAACTACCACCACCATCACTACCAGCACAACTACCAGCACCATCACTACCAGCACCACAACTACCACCACCATCACTACCAGCACAACTACCACCACCATCACTACCACCACCACAACTACCAGCACCGCAACTACCAGCACCACCATAGCCACTGTCATAACCACAACCAGCATGAGCAACACCTATGACCACCACCGCCATGTCTCACGCCCCCATCCCCACCACTCTCTCCCCACTGCAGATATGGCCCAGGTGAAACACGTGATCGAGCATAAGTTCAGGTCGGATCCTTCACCGCGCTACCAACTCCCGGCCATCCAGCAACAAGCAATTCTGCCCGCAGTCAGCTACCAGCAACCCGTCATCACGCAACAGATCACCCCTGCAGTAACCACACTCAACGCCGTACCCACCCTAGCACTGCAGACTCAACAACAGGGCAGTGATCGCTGGTTCAAAAAAGAAGGTGAGTCTGACTTGGAGACAGAGATGGAGGAGAGAGGGAGGGAGAGAGAGAGGGGGGGGAGAGAAAGAGAGAAGAGAGAGAGAGAGAGAGAGAGAGAGAAAGAGAGAGAGAGAGAGAGAGGGGGGGGGGTTGGAGAGAGAGGGAGGGAGAGAAATAGAAAGAGGAGAGAGAGGGGAAGAGAGAAAGAGAGAGTGAGAGAGAGAGAGAGAGAGAAAGAGAGAGAGAGAACAGAAAAAGATAAGAAAGAGGGCACAAAGAGAGAAAAAATGTCAGTGAGCGCGTTTTTGTTCCCATTTCTAATACGAAAAAAAAGAAAGAAGAAACAATTCAAAACACATCTTCCATGAGGAAATGTCTAGAAAGTTAGATCAGTTACATTAACATTGCCTTGAAGATGAGGAAACAGAAACAAGCTTAAGTGTGTGTGTGTGTGTGTGTGTGTGTGAGAGAGAGAGAGAGAGAGAGAGAGAAAGAGAGAGAGAGACAGACAGACATGGAGAGAGACAGAGAGAGAGAGACACACAGAGAGAGCCAGAGGAGAGAAACAGAGAGATACTGAGGGGAGGGGAGGGGGGGATAGCCTCCATTCAGTTTTGCTGAAAACCAGTACATAGCTATCGTAAAGACTTAAGAGAAGACTACCTATCGTCAGCACTCCGCCTGAGCTCGTTTTCATGAGCTTTTAACCTTTTCACGTGTGCCTTCCAAGTGCATGCCTTTTTGCGATGAGCCTCTGAACTGCAGTTCTTACCCTCTTCACCACAAAAGTGCATGGGCTGGAGGAGTGGGGATGGGGTGAAAACAAAAAAGCAGAAAAGGGAACGTGAACACATGCAGTTGGAAAGAGAGAGAGAGAGAGAGAGAGAGAGAGAGAGAGAGAGAGAGTGAGAGAGAGAGAGAGAGAGAGATGATTTACGCAGGATCAAACTGGCGAGATGTGAAGGAAGAAGCCATGTCAGAGGGGCGGAAGCTACAGTGAAAGGGGAAGAATTAACCTAGGTATTGGTTCAAAGCAAGGGGGGGAGGGGGTGGCGGGGGAGGGGGGCATCGTGGTTCCTTTTCATACCGAGGCACTGGGAGTCCTGTGAGACATGTACAGGGTAGCACACCAAGCTCGTTTAGACAAGACTGGTCTGTCAAAGACTGCCACTCCCTGTGTTGCCTTGCAGACTTTATGGACATGATGATGATGCAGAACGCACAGATGCACCACATGGTCATGCAGCAGCTGATGGTCAACAACCTGCCAGGAGCCTCACGGCCTGCCTACTGTGCGGAGGCCGTCGTCCCTGTGAGCTTTGTATTCTGCAGTCAGCACACACAATGCACAACCACGCACTAGGTTGCATGAGATGAGTGTCACCCTCCACGCCTGATATAAAGTGGCATTTACCTGTTTCAATGCGAGCATTGCACAAACACGTGCGCCCCCATACCACGGATGCCTGTGCATGCGAATGTAAACTCATGCATATCTACACGTACATGTCCACAAGCACACACACACACACACACACGAACGCACGCACGCATACACACACACATAGATCCATACACACACATACATCCATACACACACACGCACGCACGCATACACACAATACATACACACGCACGCATACACACACACGTATATACATACATATACACACACACGCACACACACGCACACACGTACGCACACACACACACACACACACACACATGCACCCTCTTGAGAGCACATATCCATATGCTTGTGCACACACAGAAGCATGCATGTATTCGAGATTACATACGTTAACATTATTCATGTGAAAGTCCTAGAAGCCATTGACTGACGAGTAATAAAATCTGCAGAAGATAACGTCACCAAAAGAATGAAAGGAACCATGTGGTCGTAACAAAAAGGAATAGGAAATAGACCGTCTCAAAACTGAATGAGGCCTCTGACTGAACGACGATCAGGCTAACAGCTTTTCAGACAGACAGACAGAAAGACAGACGATTAGACAATCTGGCTGACTGATGCAGTGAATTACTGACCGAGAAACTGACATGACAGACTCAATGGCTGACTAGCTCCTCGACTGACTTACTGGATGACCTTTAGACAGCTGCATGAAGAATTTCGTGACTGCTTTTTCAGAGTTCTATAGAAATGTGCAATTTTGTGTTTTAAAGCTCATGTACATATCAAAGATGACTAAAGTCGAAGATACAATGTTTCCTGTCATTCTCGTGGTGTAAGTCTTTGAAAAACCATGTAGAAACGTAATCCTGGTGGGTCCAACCGTGAGTATCTCATTGATAAAGTGAGAAGGGTGGGGGTGTGATTGTACATGTGCATGCATTGCAAGCACGCATTCTGACTGTGTTGTGTTGTGAGCCCTGCCTGGCCTATATCAAGCAGGTGAGGGCCGCACCCACGGTGTACCACCACCACACCAGTGCCCCCGCAATCGCCCCCGCAGTCCACCACTACCAAGCCTTGCCCCCGCTTGACATGTGAGTAGCACTCCCAGTCGAAGTGGCGGTCACGCCGATTTAGAGATGGTGTTGTTCATGATATGAGGAGGACGGCGACGATGATGACTATGACGACGAGAGAAAAAAGATCGAGAAAGGAGACAGGAAGAAGGAGGAGGAAGAGAAGGAATGAGGATTTTGGGAGGAGGGAATAGGGAGGACTAGGAGAAGGAAGTATGACTTGGAGGAGGAAGGAGGAGGAAGCGATAGAATGATAGAGAGGGAGGAGGAGGAGGAGAGATAGATAGATAGAGAGAGAGAGAGAGAGAGAGAGAGAGAAGAGGAGGGAGAATAGAGAGAGAAGAGGAAGGAGGATAGTGAGAGAAGAGGAAGGAGGATAGAGAGAGAAGAGGAAGGAGGAGAGAGAGAGAGAGAGAGAGAGAGAGAGAAGAGGAAAAAGGTGGAGGGCCAGGAGAAGGAGGAGGACGAGGACGAGGAGCAGGAGGTGGACGAGGAGCAGGAGGAGGAGGACCGCAGGAGGAGGAGGACCAGGAGGAGGGGGGCCAGGAGGAGGGGGACCAGGAGGAGGAGCAGGAGGAGGAAGAGGAGGAGGCAGAGTACCAGGAGGAGGAGGAAGCGATATAACGGGAGAAAGTGGAGGAGGATAAGCATCAGGAGAAGGTGGTGGTGGTAGATGTTTCGTTCCTCATGACATTATTGTTTTTACCATTTGCCGTCTGGCTTGACCGTTGGCGTGGTTTTCTCTCTGCAGGGGCGGGTACGGGCGAGGTGAGTCCTACTACCCTTCGTACCACGGTTATGGTTACTATTAGAGGGTTATGGAGCAAGTGTTGCAAAACGATGTGAGCATTCATTGTCAATAGTAGGGCAAAGTGCTTCTAACTCACTCACCCGACGAGTTTAATGTCTGTTTTGCTTCATTTTATTGTTGTTTTTATTTGCTGTGCTAACTTGACAATGCAATATTTGTTGTCATAATTGCAGAAAACGTCGTTGTTAATCATCATTACTGCTATTTGATTTTAGAAGGGAAAGAAAGGCCAAGCACTAATTGTTCGGTTGGAATGATTATCATTTATTTGTACATATCCTAATATGTAGAACTAAATATGAATTATACTCACTGTTGCGCTGGAGTCTTTCGCAACTCTATAATCAATTTTATCATTATTATTTAAGTTCCATAACCGTAGATCGATAAGAACTAACGGATTTTTGCTCTTGATACTTACACGTTAATCGTTGGTTCAATCCTAGTGTGTGTTCACTTTTTTCTTTCTCTCTGCCTTGCTTTCTTCGTCGTCTGATTTGCCTCACTAGATGGATATTTTCTTGTGCACCTTGTTTCATTCACACAAGGTGCCCAAGCCTATGTGGAAGAGATAATCCCAGCGGGTTCTGTATCTAATAACCGAGGAGGTAACATGCTTTTCTTCTCGCCAATTTCCCACCGTTTCATAACAGGAAGTCACCTTCCTCTGGTAATATTATTCGGATTGATCTGATGTGCATGATATTCTGGAAGGATCTAATGTTGACATGTAGTATATCTCTGAAAAGCTTTCTGGAAGCCCTGCGACAGCAACGTTTGAGTGGCTGCTGTTTTTCCTTGTTGGGTGCAATGTCGAAATTTCTTCATCAAGTTTCCTGATACTTGCAAAGTATGGTAAAAACTTCACCTCACATTTATATTTTCTTAAATCCTCAGAGACTTAAAATGTTATCAGATATTAAGAAACTATTTGCTCATCATTATAAAGGTTGTAGCCACAGAAGAAAAAAGGTGAATGTCTGATAGGGTATTTTTTGCACTTTCAGCATATCAAGGCTATTACTTGGACGACGGGTCCAACTATTATGTCTACCACTGAGAGAACGCGAGCGATCTGCCCTTTGACCTGAGGTCGCTTCTGAGGAGGGACAAGCTGAAGGAGACATGGTTTCAAGAGTCTTTCACATTGTTGTATCACGTGCAGTGGCATATGGGGTTCTTGTAGACGTGATCGTTGTCATAGCAACCATCCATGGCCAGTTCTTAGTGGAAGGCTGGTTACCCTACTTTGTCAGCCACTCTGAAGACAAAGACTATGTCTCCTCCATGGGACGATTGAATTTTGGTGCGGTGCCAAGTGCGAGAGGCGGTTAGATGTAAATCCACTACCATACCAAATGTCGAGTTTGATGCTTGCAAATATATGTAGGGCAGTGTAGGAAATCCCCCTTAGGACTGACGATTCTCACCACATTCGTACTAATACTGGATGCTTCCGAACAAAGATTTTGTTGTCGTCGTGTGCAGGTCCTTGCCTCCTCGCCCGGTGTAAGCACGTGGCGAAGGAGTCGTTCTGCACAATTTGTTTCCACTTTATTTCAAATCACACCGCTTTCGTCAAAGCAGTCTTTAAACTCTACCGCACCCCGTGCTTTTCTCTCCGGCGTGAAACATGAATGGATGCTAGATATTAAACTTAGTGCATTCAGCTGATCTCTCTCGAAATTCATCGCTTCATGTTTTTTCCCCCGTACTAAGTTGGATTGTCCACTTTTCTCCCTCTGTTTTCATATTTCTGTATTTGTCTGTGACATTCTTTTCTTCTGTCTGTCTGCCTGTCTCTATGCCTGTCTCTTTTCTGTATGTCGACCTCTTTTTTACTTACCCCACTATTCCTCTATCAATAGGAAAATATGCGTGAATCTCTCTGAACGAGAAAAGGAGTGAGCTAACTGTATGCCCCTCAAAAGATTGAGAATGTCTTATAAGATTTTGATGCATTTCGTTTCGAATTTATCTCATTCCTAAATGTGTGTTAGTCAGGGTCAATGCTATTGGATGCATAGTTGATAGTAGGCATCGCAATCAAAACCTTTTCGGCTCAGAAGTTGAAACTTTGCTTAATGGCACACAGTGGTGACATCTCCACCCTGATGCCCGCATGTTTTTCTTTATCACTTCGATAAAAGGCCGCAACAAATGAATTCAACACAGGCCTAAATTTTGCAGCTTATTGTTAAATATACTGAAAACTAAGTCAGCCAAAACGGAAGCATACATATCGTAGTGTGGGAATCGCAATCTAACGCTGGCATCAAAACCTGATGATTTGTCTCTTAGAGGTCACATTTGGTAATCACGACTGCCTAGCCTGAGTATCGGTAAACAAAACGGAAAACATACAAATGCATTTCCCTAGAAAACAATAGATATTATCTAAACTACTCGTGGTGTTAATGTAACTATCGTATGAAAAAGGTGTGTGAATTAGTCCATTTGACAGAAAGCTCAGATAATCAGTTAAATAGATATAACGGTTGGAACCCCCTCAATTGAACAAAAAACTTCTTCTTCAACTAACCTTGACATATGACAAAACATTTCGAATCATCAAGCTCCATTTGGTATGGTAAAATCTTATGATTATTGCACCAAAGTGAAATTACTTATGCTGTATATCTAGTGTAAATACCCACATGTAGAGTATCCATCAAAGCCATTATTTACTTTGTCATCCTTCAAAGTCATTATTTACTTTTTTAAGTCAACGACTGTGATAATATTGAATTGTTTATGAAACGCATCAGGCGCCTCGAACTATAAACTAGTAACTTATAGTAACGTATAATTAGGTAATCATGTTATAAAGTGTAATTAGCTTCTTCTCTTTTTTTGCAAAGAAATTTCATCGCACACACTGAAATTTTCGCAATTTTCTCATTTCCTGTAATTACCATAGAATCTCACACGAAGAGCTGAAACTGTGATAGAATACCAATTTCCTGACTTCAGGAGGCCACGTAAGTCTTGTGATACGCTCATTGTATGCTGAACTACCTGACTGAATCAGGTCTTGTCATGATGTACATCCATTTTTGAAATAAACTGTTTTCATTAGATATTCCGTCTTGGATTCTCTTTGAAAAACATTTTACACGTCAACGGGTAGCTTGTTTTAACTCTTTTTCTATACATTTAGTGCGGTGAGTAGTACTTGTAGATGATTATCTAAACTAACTTATTTGCCTTTTTAGTGAACTTTTAACTCTAGTCGAGTGCACTGCATGTATTAATCTGCACCGCTTAGCTTTTCTTTGCTGACACTGTGTTTTCCGTAAGCCAATGTGGAAGACTCTTGAAACCTGACCTCGGCAAAGGCAGATCCTTAAACTCTCAGTGCGTAACTATGGTTTGGCATTGTACATCAATTTTATTGTTGGAAAATAAAGCGCTTTTCCTCCCAATGGCAACATGCCATGGAAGTGGTCTTATCAATCGAATTATCTCTTTAAGAGTCTTCTGGGAATTTTCTATCCTGAAACATTAGAAACTGTTTATGTAAATGTTTATTTTTGTTTAAATACCTTCTTTTCGACTTCTTGTGGAAAGTTTGTCATTTGTCAAGCCTTTGCTCAAATGTAGTTTGACCTCTGTTGTCGAGCTTTCACTTGCTCTTATGTCCTCGTTTGCTCTGAGTAAGGGCACGCCTCGTGAATGCTGCCTTCGCATAACGTCCTCTGCTCGTCTTCTGAAAGTTAGAACGCAACATCTTCCTTTGTATCTACGCCTTTGACTGTTACATGGCTCTTTTTGTGTCTCCTGAAATTCACTGAAGTCGGTCTTGACTTTATGGTTCTTACTCAGTGAAACTTTCTTGTTTTTCTATTCTCTTCGTGTCTAACTATTTCTGTATCTTCGCTTTCTTACTCGTAGAGAACATATGTCTGCACTCAATGTTTCTGCGGAATCCGCACTTGTAGTTATGCGTTTGTTTGAACTTGTGTCTGTAATTTCTACTAATTTGATGAATATGCTTCTTACTTTACTCTTGCTTCATTTTTGAATATGCTGTTGTTCATTGTGGCATTAACAGCAGGCAGTTTGCTCGTACACTTTCTTCCCAGACAGGCAAGAGAATGTTGCACACAAACGACGACGACTCGCACACTAAACATTAACTATTTCCAAAGCCCACGTAACAAAATCCATATATGCAACACCTCGTGCTGTGTATTTAATCCATTTCATCTCTAAATTTCCCACAACATCGGCGTAGCCATTCTCATGTCAGTTCAAAGCTAGTGATGCAGCGATGTTACACACAAACGACGACGACTCGCACACTAAACATTAAATATTTCCAAAGCCCACGTAACAAAATCCATATATGCAGCACCTCGTGCTGTGTATTTAATCCATTTCATCTCTAAATTTCCCACAACATCGGCGTAGCCATTCTCATGTCAGTTCAAAGCTAGTGATGCAGCGCTGTTATGTGTTGACAGAAAATGACGAGTGTACATTTCTTTTAGAAAAAAAATGGCTCTGTTGTCGCAGATGTGATTTTTACTGTCAACTGTGAGGCATGGGGGTGAGCTGTCAGGAGAGAATTTCCAGTAAGACAAATCTTTGAAACCTGATTTGTACTCATGTAGGTAGGTTAGCTTGATCGCCCTTCTACCGTCCGATGATCTCCCAGACGAGTGGGACTCGCCATAAGGAGAAACTAGGTAGATCTGGTGTAAATGCCTGCTTCCTGGGGCAGACCCTCGCACAGTACTTATCTTATGGGGTTAACCGTCGAGCTCATGTGTATGTGAGCACAAATCCTTCCCTTAATGCCAGATCATCCCTGTGAAGGCCTGCTTCGACGAATCATTGAAAGTTATCAATAGTGCTCGAGTACATAGTCTGAAGACTGAGGTAAAGAATTATCATATAACTGTTTTTACTCTTATCACGTGTTAAATGCACTCTGAAGACCAAGAGCACAGGAATGCCTTTGAGGAATAAGAGAAGAGTAGACATTCAGAATATTAGGACCTCCTCAAATATTCATTATAACTGTGACTGGTTCCGACGATCATAAGTGCCACCCATCATTATTCTTCCTTCTTCAAAGAAGGGGATAAGGGAGACAACTGCGTTGACTTGTAGAATTGCCTGGAACAGCTGACACAAAATCGGGTTTCATCAGCAATGAACGCAGCCAAAAATATATATGTGGGTTTGATCCTGCTTTCTGTTGCTATAATGTAGGCTTTTTGTGCTGTGCTTAATAATAAATTTTTTAAAATTTAAGCATGACAATTAGAGCGAAATAGGTTCTAAACACAGCACCTGAACTCAGTTTTTGTAAGTTTCAACGAATAAAGACACAAATGGCCAATCATTGCGAAAGAGTAACAAAGTTGAACTTTGAATTTTATATAGAAATGACCTTATATCACAAACCACCACTACCAAACTCGTGCGAAATATCTGCTGAATTCTCTATGAATATGAACATAATCTGGCGGACTCAAACAGGCAACACCGAGCTGGAGACCCAGCAAGAGACACAGACAATGACCAACGGACAGAGCTGGAGACCCAGTAAGAGACACAGACGATGACCAACGGACAGAGCTGGATACCCAGCAAGAGACACAGACGATGACCAACGGACAGAGCTGGAGACCCAGCAAGAGACACAGACGATGACCAACGGACAGAGCTGGAGACCCAGCAAGAGACACAGACGATGACCAACGGACAGAGCTGGAGACCCAGCAAGAGACACAGACGATGACCAACGGACAGCTGTAGACCCAGCAAGAGACACAGACGATGACCAACGGACAGCTGTAGACCCAGCAAGAGACACAGACGATGACCAACGAACAGAGCTGGAGACCCAGCAAGAGACACAGACGATGACCAACGGACAGCTGTAGACCCAGCAAGAGACACAGACGATGGCCAACGGACAGAGCTGGAGACCCAGCAAGAGACACAGACGATGACCAACGGACAGCTGTAGAACCAGCAAGAGACACAGACGATGACCAACGGACAGCTGTAGACCCAGCAAGAGACACAGACGATGACTTACGGACAAGAGGTGCGAGTCCTCGGTGAAAACCACATCGCCGACTTCAAACCTACTCGTATTGTCTGCTTGCAGAGAACTACAGAGAGGCTCGCTCCATTCTCTTTGTTTTTTTCCTTTCATCTCGCCTCTATTCTCCTTTCCTCATCCCCCCCTCCCCACCTCCTCACCCCACCCATACACCCACCCTCCCCATCTCTCTCCTTCCCCTCCCTCTCTTTTCTAGTATCCACTCTCTCTGGTTCATACATCTTTCTCTCATCCTTGACGTTTCAATGGCCCTACTTTAGTCACAATGCCATCCTTCCTCCTTGCCATCCTTTCTCCACTCTACATCTCTCATTTCCGCTCTCTCTTTCTCGTTTTATCTCATTTCCGCTCTCTCTTTCTCGTTTTATCTCTCATTTCCGCTCTCTCTTTCTCGTTCTATCTCTCATTTCCGTTCTCTCTCTCTTTCTCGTCCTATCTCTCATCTCATCTCACTTCCTCGTCCTTTCTCTCATTTCCGCTCTCTCTTTCTCGTCCTATCTCTCATTTCCGCTCTCACTTCCTCGTCCTATCTCTCATATCCGCTCTCTCTTTCTCGCCCTATCTCTCATCTCATCTCACTTCCTCGTCCTTTTTCTCATTTCCGCTCTCTCTTTCTCGTTTTATCTCTCATTTCCGCTCTCTCTTTCTCGTTCTATCTCTCATTTCCGTTCTCTCTCTCTTTCTCGTCCTATCTCTCATCTCATCTCACTTCCTCGTCCTTTCTCTCATTTCCGCTCTCTCTTTCTCGTTTTATCTCTCATCTCATCTCACTTTCTCGTCCTATCTCTCATTTCCGCTCTCTCTTTCTCGCCCTATCTCTCATCTCATCTCACTTCCTCGTCCTTTTTCTCATTTCCGCTCTCTCTTTCTCGTTTTATCTCTCATTTCCGCTCTCTCTTTCTCGTTCTATCTCTCATTTCCGTTCTCTCTCTCTTTCTCGTCCTATCTCTCATCTCATCTCACTTCCTCGTCCTTTCTCTCATTTCCGCTCTCTCTTTCTCGTTTTATCTCTCATCTCATCTCACTTTCTCGTCCTATCTCTCATCTCATCTCGCTTCCTCGTCCTATCTCTCATTTCCGCTCTCGCTTCCTCGTCCTATCTCTAATATCCGCTCTCTCTTTCTCGCCCTATCTCTCATTTCCACTCTCTCTTTCTCGCCCTATCTCTCATCTCATCTCACTTCCTCGTCCTATCTTTCATCGCATCTCACTTTCTCGTCCTCTCTCTCATTTCCGCCCTCTCTTTCTCGTCCTATCTCTCACCTCATCTCATCTCACTTCTTCGTCCTTTCTCTCATCTCATCTCCCTTTCTCATCTTTTCGGCCACTAAACCTTCTTTTCCGCCTACATTCAATTGTATGTGCTCTGCTTAATCTGAATGAACGTAGGACATAACTATTTATTTCTTCCTGAAGAGGGTATGACACCAACAGGACTGAATAAGCGTATTGAGTGCGCTGTTACACCTTCCAGAGAGAAGAACTGCTTGCAGCCATCTAGATTCAGCTGCTGAAGAGAAACACTGACAACATGTCCTGACCTAATTTCCTTTTAGATGCGGTTTACTCATCAATATATTCGTATGCTTTAATATCTGACTCTGACTTCTATTAACTACTTAAAACGTTCATTTACCGCCATTTTGCGTTTTGCTAACATTATATTCAATTTTTTCTCTCTTAACTTTACTGATCTGATAATATAACTGTAGTACAACGAATGCTCACATCTGGTTGAGGTAGCTATCAAAATGTGCTTTCACTGAGATGGGGTGGCTCTCTGACTTTCAGATGTATCACCGGTCAGCCCAGGTAAGTCGTTTGTGTGGGACAGTGAGTGCCCTGCATATCTCCCACTACACCACGGCTTCTCAGTTCTTACTGTCCCTACACTCCACACTTCCCCGCCTCCCTACCCTCCCCCCCCCCCTCCCCTCCCCTCAACCTCCCCTTCCTTGCATCCTTCCCCCGGGGACTGACTTGTGTGGGATTCGAGTCGAGCCCTGCTTTGTTGCGAGTGGTATAAGGAACCCGACACCTTGTCAGCCATAGGTGCTTGCTGCCCTCCCTTTCCTGCTGATTCTGCCTGTTGCAGCCATGACTCCTGTGTTGCAAGTCTCTTAGCAGTGATACACCCACACACGGTTTACTTGTACACACGCGGGCTTAAGAGAAGGCTTGGCTTTACTACACTGCGGCGCTTAATGTAAATCAAACAAAATGCAGTAGAATTCACTGTGAAAATAATATTGGTAAACATGAATGTATTGATCATAGAAAAAGACGATTGAATGGCCATGCATCGAGGAAAGGTTGCAAGGATCAATGAGAGCGATATGCACAAGACACATTGATCACCGAGCCCCAATTGTAGAGGGACCCCCTTTTTTGTGCGTGATATCCCATCATCACTTGCTGTTTCACTTCATTGTCATGAGCACTTTGTTCCTTACCTTAACATCCGCTCCCGTAGTCACAGCCCTCCCTTCGTCCCTTCGCTCTCTGTACAGGAGAAAATAGAGAGAGAGATGGGATAAATTCTGCTATGTACCATCTCTCTAAACTCACATTTCCGATATAAACTGTGCCTTGCACGGCTAAAAATCAGTATCCTTTTTCATGTTTGTTTTTAAGATAACGTTATTTTCATATGGGCAGCATGATGGTAGACATGCAGCAAAAAAAGATGTTGTTATACGGATAAAACAACTGACACACGTATCAGATTGTCCAAGACATACATAGAAAGAGATTCAAGCTCCCATGGCAGCAGTGGAAATACGTAATGCTAGTGGGGAGTGAAATCCTCAGTCTACAGGTGGAGTGACTCTCTGGCCTATGGCTCCTTGCTCCTGTCCTGTCTGAATTTGATTTTCTACTGCACCACTCATTTCACACGCCTACCGCGTCATTCTCTCTCTCTCTCCCTCTCTCTCTCTCTCTCTCTCTCTCTCTCTCTCTCTCTCTCTCTCTCTCCCTCCCTCTCTCTCTCTCTCTCTCTCTCTCTCTCTTTCACACACACACACACACACACACACACACACACACACACACACACACACACACACTCACACACACTCACACACACTCACACACACACATATACACACACACACACGCGCCCAGACACACATACACACACATACACATCTACACATACATACATATAGACACATGCGCGCGCACGCAAACAGATACATACACACACACGCACGCACACACACACACACACATCTACACATGCATACATATATACACATGCGCGCGCGCGTAGACACACGCACACACACACACACACACACACACAGACAGACACACACAAAGACAGACACACAGACAGACACACAGACAGACACATAGACAGACAGACAGACACACAGACACACAGACAGACACACAGACAGACACACAGACAGACGCACAGACAGACAGACAGACAGACAGACAGACAGACAGACAGACAGACAGACAGGGAAAGAGACAGAGGGAGACAAGTACATTCACACAGATGGTATTGTACACCAGCACGAAAGGAAAAGTACTAAGTTGCTGCGCGCACGTACACACAATACAAACTGTACACCTACAAACATTGTCAGGTGATTTTGCATCTTCGAGAATGAACGCTTTGTACAACGTAATTCATGGTCAGTTAGTTACAATTTCTTTCACGAATCTTTCCTTCATAACTTAAGTTGTCACGTTTTTTGCGTCGAATGTCCATGTGTGCACTTTACTTTAACCGTGCCATTGAAAATGATTGCTTGCTTTCAACAGATATTCAGGGAAAACTAATCGTGTCAACTTTTAATGTCAAGAGTGCATTTCAATAGACTTAATTGACATCGACCACCATATATTAGTGTTGGTTTTTCTTGTTCTTTTGTCTACAGGTCGAAGGCTACGGATACGAGGCACAGCTCCTATTATTCCAGGTAATTTACTGTCGCTTTGCTATGTATGATTATCGTCTTACTGACTTCAGATATCAAATGAAATACAACATTGCATGATGAGGACAAGTGTAATCATTACTTTAAGAGTAATGGTTTCTAAACCATTGATACAATAAAGATATGAGCTCCATGCGAATATATTGTTTATCGTTTGAAATGATAAGGCTTCAAATAGAGTCAAGTGGCGTTTCTTACACGACATCTGTGTCGAGACTGTGTGCCTGCCTGTTGTAGACGCCCAGCAGAAAACTGCACAGACGGGAGGTAACATTGGTGCGTGGGTTTTTATAGAAGTCTGTCGACCCTTCTTCGGCATGTGGGACTTTTTCTTTCTCGTCCTTTGTGTTATTGTGGATTTTCATTTGATTTTCTTCGTCTATGTTGCCCTTCTTTGTTATGTGGGTTTTTTCTTTCTTATCCTCTGTGCTGGTGTGGGTTTACATTTGTTTCTCATCACCTATGTTGTCGGTTGTTTGGTTTATATATTTCTTCTCTTTCTTCTCCTCCTTCTCCTTATTGTCCTCTGTGCTGATGTGGTTTTTCATTTGTTTCTCTTCGTTTGTTTTGAACCTTCGGAAAAGCTCCCAGAGACGGGTCACACTAGTGGACTGGTCCGAGGAGAGGGGTGTGGGAAAGACAGCCAAGCTGGCGGGCCACTCAAGCTGGCGAGTCACAGCAGCATCCGAATGACTGCGTTTTTACGAGTTTTTAAAATTACTTTCATCCTTCACATTATTTGTCATTTTGTATGTGAATCACCGCGAATTCACGGCGGGTTGACGACCAAGATCGCTTGCCAGTCAGATGCTGTGACCTGCCAGCTTATGTGACCCTCAAACTTGGCCGTCTTTCCCACACCCCTCTCCTCGACGAGTCTACTAGTGTGGCCGTCCGATCCTTCTTCGACTTTATCTTATTTCCTTTGTGGCGGTGCGGTTTTATTTTCCTTTGTTCTGTTTTGACCCTTCGTTGACTTTTTTTTTTACTTCACCCTTCGTGCTGTTGTGGTTTTTAATTTCTCTCTCTCTCTCTCTCTCTCTCTCTCTCTCTCTCTCTCTCTCTCTCTCTCTCTCTCTCTCTCTCTCTCTCTCTCTCTCTCTTTCCTCTCTCTCTCTCTCTCTCTCTCTGTTGACCCTTACTTGGTATATGGGGGTTTCCTCTCTCAACATTTGTGCTGGCGTGGGTTTTCATTTGCTTCTTTTTATCTGGCTGGCATTCATCATTCGTAGATCCGTACTTTCTAATTGAGAAAGGAACAGAAAATCTTTGCAATGTCATTTTCATAATTCTGATACCCTATACACTGGGAAAGCCGTGTCCTTTCGTTTGTCTTTTAATATGATAATTCTCAGTGTTTTTCTCCTTGTGGTGATGGGTTTCCTTTTCACAGTGGCACTTTCAACCATGTTGCACTGTTCTGTGAATGCATAGTGATAGTTTAGCTGGTGGCATTACGTTTCTTAAAGACTGGATATATGATAACCGTATTATCGAAAAATACTTTATTGATTTGCGCATCTTTATTTTTCAATTCTAATCCCGTATTCATGTACTTAGCGATATACCTAGCCTCTCGGAAGTTTTTCCAGTTTTTGTCATGTATTCTGTAAACGATTTGAGGAATTTTATTGAGTAAAATCCTGATGCAACGAAGCATGTTTGCAATTCTTTGTATACGAGAGAAAAAACACGTTTAAGTTTCTGTTTCAAACTTTTAACGTATATATTGAGATTCAATCAACATATGTATGCCACCTTACTTATATTACACGTCACTGATTTATCCAGTGTGTAGATGAGCTGAGACGGGTTTCCCAGAGGAAAGCGATAGGTTTCGATAGGTTTACAAACTGTTCAGAGATGAGCTAAGACGGGTTTCCCAGAGGAAAGCGATAGGTTTTGATAGGTTTCGATAGGTTTACAAACTGTTCAGAGATGAGCTAAGACGGGTTTCCCAGAGGAAAGCGATAGGTTTTGATAGGTTTCGATAGGTTTACAAACTGTTCAGAGATGACTGCTCACGGCGAGCGCCTGCGTGGACAGGTTCCATTGGGAGAAAACGTTTGGCCTTCGCGAGCGCTCATCGTAAGTTTTCATCGATGAGGCCTTTTTGACTCACATGCGAAGCAAAAGTGAGTCTATGTACTGAGCCGTGTCGTCCGTCCGTCCGTCCGTCCGTCCGTCCGTCCGTCCGTCCGTCCGTCCGTCCGTCCGGGCGTAAAAAAACTTTAACGTTGGATTTTTCTCGGAGACTATTAAGTCTATCAACACCAAATGTGGCATGATGGTGTATGATGACAAGGCCTCAAAAAACATACATAGTGACTTGACCTTGCTTCAAGGTCAAGGTCACTGGAGCCATAAATGTGGTCTCAAAAACAGTCATTTTTCACATTTTCCCAATTTTCTCCCACGTTATTAAGAATGGCGACTTTAGCTACAAGTAATATATAGGTCAAAGCAAGCCCTATCTTTTGATACCAGTTTGGTTGACCTTGCTTTAAGGTCAAGGTCACAGGAGCTCTTCAAAGTTGGATTGTATACATATTTTGAAGTGACCTTGACCCTGAACTATGGAAGATAACTGTTTCAAACTTAATAATTATGTGGGGCACATGTTATACTTTTATCATGAGACACATTTGGTCACATATCATCAAGGTCAAGGTCACTTTGACCCTTATGAAATGTGACCAAAATGGGGTAGTGAACCACTAAAAGTGACCATATCTCATGGTAGAAAGTGCCAATAAGCACCATTGTGCTTCCTATGTCTTGAATTAACAGCTTTGTGTTGCATGACCTTGGATGACCTTGACCTTGGGTCAAGGTCACATGTATTTTGGTAGGAAAAATGTGTAAAGCATTTCTTTGTGTATGATGTCATTGGTAGGTTTAGTTGTTTGACCTTGACCTTGAAGGTCACCTGAAGGTCAAGGTCATATAAAGGTCAAGCATGTGAGTCGTATGGGGTTTGCCCTTCTTGTTTCCATACGTATAGACACATTATTCTCCTCTGGAAAATGCTTATCTGGCGTGTGTTAAGTCTTCGTCATTACGTCACTTTGCGATGCAGGCACTATTCAGTACTGCGCATGCGTACCTTCATTAAGTTCTCCTGTGCCACGGATATTAATCGACGTCAGACGTTTCACGCACACACACACACACACACACACACACACACACACACACACACACACCCTTTGTGTTGCCCGATTTGTGTTGTCATGTTTGTGTTTACGAATCGATCTTCGCTGACTCCATATCTGTTTCAGCCCGGGATAAACGGGTAACGAACGTAACCTCCTCCAAGTATCCCTTCCCTGGCACTAGTAAGTATGCGTGATTCCTAGCGGCGCTTTCTGGCTCGTTTTGTTGTGAATACCTCAGGAAGTGAATACGTATCATGTCTATTTCGTGGCTGGAGTGCTGTGTAGGTAACAGTCACAACCTATCACTCTCTGGATTTAGACGTGTCACACCTGATTAGTCTTCCAAGAAACAATTGCATATGCAAGTTTTCCTTTTTTAATTCAAGAACCAGGATTTTCTTGAGTTTCACAGTAACGCTATTGATGTCAGTTTACTGTTTATTTTACTTACTAATTATCTATTTTTGTTTTCCTGTCCTCTGACATGAAATCCCAGTGTAAACACAGACTGCAACACATATCTTTTTGTTTCTTTTCAGAAAATCAGCGACGCCTTCGTCACTTGTTTTACTCTGTTTGGTTCATTAGCACACTCAAAGCACTAGTCAAAAAGGTAACACTAACCCTGACGACTTCATCCAATGCAGTATATAAAGACCGTTTCACAGCAGGAGACGATATGTGAGGTGCTGAGAGTGCTGGAAGGTGGGAGGAAGAGGTGGGGACCAAGCAAAGAAGTATGAGAGTAAGACAGTATTATCATGGGGTGGTCCAGGAGTGCTGGAAGGTGGGGGGAAGAGGTGGGAACCAAGCAAAGAAGTATGAGAGTAAGACAGTATTATCATGGGGTGGTCCAGGAGCGCATTGCTTAGCCTACCTAGGTGGCAAATAAGAGGCCGGTGTCAACACGATGAAAGCAGACTTAGGGACAGTCAATTTGGACACATGCTGACAACACGATGAAAGCAGACTTAGGGACAGTCAATTTGGACACATGCTGACAACACGATGAAAGCAGACTTAGGGACAGTCAATTTGGACACATGTTGACAACACGATGAAAGCAGACTTAGGGACAGTCAATTTGGACACATGCTGACAACACGATGAAAGCAGACTTAGGGACAGTCAATTTGGACACATGCTGACAACACGATGAAAGCAGACTTAGGGACAGTCAATTTGGACACATGCTGACAACACGATGAAAGCAGACTTAGGGACAGTCAATTTGGACACATGCTGACAACACGATGAAAGCAGACTTAGGGACAGTCAATTTGGACACATGCTGACAACACGATGAAAGCAGACTTAGGGACAGTCAATTTGGACACATGTTGACAACACGATGAAAGCAGACTTAGGGACAGTCAATTTGGACACATGCTGACAACACGATGAAAGCAGACTTAGGGACAGTCAATTTGGACACATGCTGACAACACGAGGAAAGCAGACTTAGAGACAGTCAATTTGGACACATGCTGACAACACGATGAAAGCAGACTTAGGGACAGTCAATTTGGACACATGCTGACAACACGATGAAAGCAGACTTAGGGACAGTCAATTTGGACACATGCTGACAACACGATGAAAGCAGACTTAGGGACAGTCAATTTGGACACATGCTGACAACACGATGAAAGCAGACTTAGGGACAGTCAATTTGGACACATGCTGGCAACACGAAGAAAGCAGACTTAGGGACAGTCAATTTGGACACATGTTGACAACACGAAGAAAGCAGACTTAGGGACAGTCAATTTGGACACATGTTGACAACACGATGAAAGCAGACTTAGGGACAGTCAATTTGGACACATGCTGACAACACGATGAAAGCAGACTTAGGGACAGTCAATTTGGACACATGCTGACAACACGATGAAAGCAGACTTAGGGACAGTCAATTTGGACACATGCTGACAACACGATGAAAGCAGACTTAGGGACAGTCAATTTGGACACATGTTGACAACACGATGAAAGCAGACTTAGGGACAGTCAATTTGGACACATGCTGACAACACGATGAAAGCAGACTTAGGGACAGTCAATTTGGACACATGCTGACAACACGATGAAAGCAGACTTAGGGACAGTCAATTTGGACACATGCTGACAACACGATGAAAGCAGACTTAGGGACAGTCAATTTGGACACATGCTGACAACACGATGAAAGCAGACTTAGGGACAGTCAATTTGGACACATGCTGACAACACGATGAAAGCAGACTTAGGGACAGTCAATTTGGACACATGTTGACACCGGCCTATTCCTCGCAAGATCTTGCAAGGTTCCTAGCATAAGCAACCCGCCCCAGACCTTACGATGTCCGTTGTAGACAGGGCATAAAGTTGATGATGGTACCTGACCGGGTACGTCTCATCTCTGTCACTGTGTTTGTCGTGAGGTGACAAAGAGAAGATCAATTGAGCGACTTAGTAATCAGGGGACAAAGTATCAAGGATTTGGACACCTCGACATGGATGATAAATCGCTACATAGAACGACAAATGTACCTTTATCTTTTTGCCACGCATACATTTTGCGAAGGTTAGAGCACGAGCCCACAAATACTTTTCTTGCCTTTTAAAAATATATTCTGGATCACGTGGTAGGGAGGGTCATATAGCTTTCAGAAGGAAAAATAATCGTTGGAGTTTTTCCAGGGAGCATTATGATTTTGAGGTTTTGTGAAATAATTATCATTTATCCGATTTGTTATGAGGCAAAAAAGATGCACCAAGAACTGTAAGTTGGATGGAGTCTAGCCTTCACTTTTAACCTCACTCACTGAACTCACTGAATATTGTGATTTATGGAGTAGGCAGGGGTGTTTCAAACATGTTTTCCACTAGCGGCGCTTTTACCGCAAACTGACATGACTCACGCTGTAGTACATTTGCTTTCTTGTGTTATGTGTGTGTGTGTGTGCATTGCACTTACCTCCTAGATTGTCGTTCCTCACACTCTAGGTTAGGCTTACTGTCGTCGTTATCATCGGCTGAATATTGACACGTCGATCATGTTATATTTTATTTTGGTTGCAATTTTAGTCTTAGATCTATCACATTCGATTTTGTGCCCTATTAGGCTTTTCAGAGCAGTTCTTCATTTCACATTCTCAGTGTCGTTGCACTGCTTTGTTTTTTCTGTATGAGTGTAATTTCTTTCTGTGTGGATTTTCTTGCCTCTTATCTTGAAAATGTTTTAGAAGTGTAGTGACTGTTCGATATTAGACCATCACAGGTACTCTTTCAAGAAATACACAATCTTTTTACTTCACAACAAACTGCTTTCTATGGTGTGTTTTTTCATACACGAACTCTCTGGCTTGTAATGTGTTTCTCAGAAGCGTAACTGTGTTTTATAGTGAGACTTTAAAAGATAATTTGTGGTTTCAAAGATTCTGTAGAATGTATAACAAATTATCCTGGGGTTGTTGTGTTTTGGCACCATAAGCCACGATTAAGCGTTAAATTGTTATTGTTCTATGAAATGTTCTTTAAGAAGTAAGCTTGCCCCACATCTATCTCACACATAAATACTTTTCGAGACTTTTGAATAATGAAAAAGGATTACGTTTCAAAATGACTGCAGCATGTCAAGTAAGAATGCTCAAGAATACTGTCTTAGTGCAGGACATTCTGACGCCAGGGTTCATAAGAAAAAAGCTACATGTCGTGAAAACAGTTTTTGACGCTAGTTTTGCAAATACCATGTATAACTTTTTCTGCCCTTTCGTTGCAGAATAAAGGCAACAGGCCAAGCAGTGTTTTCCTCTTTGGCATCATCCTGAAAGAAATTGTCGCAGCTCTGCACAGAATATACCTCAACGTAAGTGTGCGCTTAAATGTTGGAGTCACTCGATGCCCTCATCATCAGCTGGGATCCCTAGCTACTGGGCTTTTGGGGCCTGCTCCAGTAGCTCAGCCAGGGGCCTGCTCCAGTAGCTCAGCCAGGGGCCTGCTCCAGTAGCTCAGCCAGGGGCCTGCTCCAATAGCTCAGCCAGGGGCCTGCTCCTGTAGCTCAGCCAGGGGCCTGCTCCAGTAGCTCAGCCAGGGGCCTGCTCCTGTAGCTCAGCCAGGGGCCTGCTCCATAGCTCGGCCAGGAGCCTGCTCCAGTAGCTCAGCCAGGGGCGGCCACAGGCGGCCAAAGAGACCATAGGGAGCTTCAGTACAGGGTCAGGTCTTTTGGATTCAATCTCGCGTTAAAACCAACCACATCTTAACTCCAGCTAAATTCTGTACATCGCGTATGTAGTTCCATTGCGTGGGTATGGCGACAAGTGGTGCTTGTTTAGAAAGGTATCGGAACAGTATTGTACCGTCCTGAAAAGGGTAATGCACTTTGTTGCAGTACACTGTACTGCATGGCAAAGTTTTTTGTGTGTTCATGTTTTCTTCGTTAAGCAGCAGTATAGTGGAGGGCGTTGTGATACGTGATGAAAAAACAAATGTTCATGGAAAATTCCCAGGGGAAATGTGATTCCTTGATAAAAATTAACCGAATTCTGTTATTTAAGCCACAATGCATTAGAGAACCACCTTCCAAGTGTCCGGAAACGAAATACCCAAAATAGCATCTTATAAGTGTGGACGTCCTGACGTGTGTGTGTGTGAGAGAGAGAAGGAGACTAAAAGTCGGGGGAGAGAACGAGCGAACGGTTCCTCGAGTGATACTAATAAGAGAGGGTCCGATTAGCACTGTTGCCCCAGCCCCCCCTCGTGGAAGATGACGACGAGGGGAGGGAAGATGGTGTCCCCAAGGAATTCTCTAGAGCCCCCTGATAGGATGAGAGTGGGTGAGCCGACGACTTGCAGGGATAGATGTGCCGAGGTGACAACGACGACGAGGGAGAGGAGACCGAGCAGGACAAGAGAGATGAGTTGATAGAGAGAGGAATGTGGAGAGAGATGAGGGGAGAGGATGAGATGTGGAGAGATGGAGTTGAGAGAGAGAAGAGAGAGGGCCGGACTGACTGAAGAAGAGGGAGGATAAGGGCGGGGAGATGCAGGGCTCCGAGAGCGCCCCCCCCCTGCGCAGCCGACCGAGAGGCGTGATTGACCGGAAGATGAGTTAGAGTTTTTGCAGTTGGTGACCCGACTTAGGCCCCTGCTGCTCGTTTGAGAGAATGAGGGAGTTATTTCCCGTGAGGAGACCGGAGAGAGGATGCGAGCTCTGCATTTCAGAGGAGTGCCGAATTTGAAGAACTTGAGACGACGACCTGAGACCGGGTGAGCGGTTGAGATTGCTGATGAAGGTCTAGAAGAGAGTTGTCGAGTGAGAGGTCGGATTGAGAGGAGGTGATCGGCGGTCGACGCCCCGTGAGCTAGAAGACCCCCGGAGGTTCCCTTGAGAACGACTCAGCTGAGAGAGATCGGCTTTTTGTGAGATAGAGAGAATCGAGGGTAGGGGGGAGGGGTGGAGCCCCCCCCTGAGACTGAGGACGAATGAGCTATTGTTAGGAGGTCCGGACGATCCCCTTTCCCCCCCCCCCCCCTCCCCCCCTCTGTCGAGGTGAGATGTGACTTCCCCCTCTGTTTTCTGGAGGTATAAGACTGGGGACGACCGAGGGAGTGAGGAGGACGGAACTGAGAAGCTGTGTATTCGGAGAAGTGATGAGTACTGTGACGAGTGACGAGACACGCTGAATGAAGAGACTTGGTGGCCTTGATGAGAGGGAGAGTGTGGAGCGGTTCATTGGAGAGAGCGGCGACGAGTCCTAGGGGGATAGAGATTTGATCGCGAAGGGTGACGGGGAGAGAGAGATGAGGGAACTAATGGGGAGTGAGATCGTGAACCCGAGACGTACCCCCCCGCCCCACCCCGCCCCTCAGGAGCCCCCCCCCCCTCCCCCCCTGACTTCTTATGACGAGGCGGAGTTTACGATCGCGAGAGCCGAGAAGACGGAAGGCAAGAGATGTAGTTTTGATTTGGTTGAATGACGCGTCGAGATATAGGAGGGGAAGAGAGAGATTTGAGGAGATGACGAGAAGTTGCACGTAGGGGAGGAACGGGGGGTTGATGATGAGAGAAGTCGAGAGAGGGGAAGGAGAATGAGAAGAGAGAGAGGGAGAACGGGATAAGGGCGGGAGTCACGAGAGAGGCGAGAGGTTTGGTTGATATACGAGCGTTATGAGAAGAGAGGAATGAGAAGTGAGAGAAAGAGGGGAGCTTGAATGTGGAAATGACGGGGAGAGAGGAGAGAGAGAGATGGAGCAGAGAGAGAGACTGATCCGCCCAGTAGAGATTCGAAGACGGAGCCCCCCGACCGAGAGATGACTTGCATTGCGAGAGCGGGACCTGCCTCGCCCCCCCTAGCGAGAGATGTGAAGAGTATGTGCATTGGAGATTGATGTACTGATCTTTTTTCGGTTTGCGCCAGCCTAGCTGGAAGGCGGTTCAGAAGACGATTCGAGAGAAGAGGAGAGAGACTACGAGAATGTGAGGGAGGTGAGGGTTCCGAGAGATGAGCACTGGGAGATTTGACCCGAGAGAGGGGTGTGTCTTATTGAGAGTGGATGGAGGATACACAGGACCGTTGGGGTGAGAGAGGCGAAGGAGGGATGGAGAGGGAGATCGGGAGGCTCGGTGAGGAATGGAAGTGTGAAGGATGGAGAAGGAGCGAGGGGTTTAGAACGGTTAGAGAGCTCGGGAGGAGGGGAGAGGATAGTGAGAAGATCGTGATGGAGGAGTGAGGGACGAGTGTTGGTAGTTTTGTTGGAGAGGGTGTTGCGTGATGGGGTGTAGATGTTACATGGGAGGTGCTTGTGACGTGTGCGTGAGAAGACCTTTTCGACCCGTCGACAGGTGACGCAGGGACTAGGATGAGTTTATCGACGGAGGAAGCCAACAAGTGTGAGGCTTTGCGACTAGAAGTGAGAGGAGACGGACGAGACGTTTTGATGGTTTTGCGATTGAAGAGGGTAAGCGGGGTTGGTAGAGGGAGACAGTTGAGTGATTGATGAAGTTTACGAGACGACCCGAGGGAGAGAAGGAGGAGAGACGACGACGCCACCCCCACGAATAGGGAGACCAGAACGACGGTTCTTTAGGTTTCCTTTGACGAGTTGATTGGAGAAGGATGATGACCTAGAGAGAGGAGGAAGGAGAGATGGTCGCAGTTGTTTGGAGATAGAGGAGAGGAGAATGAGCGAGAGCGAAGGAGCAGTCGAGTGAGGACGAGATTGTGAACGCGTGCTGGACAGGAAGAGAGGGAGATGAGATTCCCCCCCCTGAGTGATTTGAGATTGATGATGAGAAGATAGTCCGGGGATCGGCGTAGGATCGCCGCGCAGATCAGATAGCTGGATAGCCCCCCCCCCGATCGACGAGACGAGGGATGGGCTTTGATGGTAGGAGAATGCCAGCCCCCGAGACCTGAGCGAGAAGAGACCTTGTATTGTGATTTGTAATTTTTGAGGATTGCTGGATGCGAGAGAGATAGAGACTGAGGGATGATTGGTGGGGATGACTGGAGAGTCGGAGAGATTGGGGGCAGTGGGGAGCAGATGTTTGAGAGATGTGAGCAGTTTGACGATGAGGGAGCTTGGAGAGGAGAAGAAGGAGGACAGCAGAGGGAGAGGAAAGGAAGGATTGAGGGGAGAGGAGTTTGTAGGTTGATGTATCGCATTGATGACTTGATGAGAGAGAGGACGAGGAGGAGGGTACTGATCGAAGCAAACGAAGTTGGAGAGAGAGAGAATGGGAGGAGAGGAGAGAGTGAGTGAGAGCGGGGAAGAGGAGAGATACGAGAGGGGGAGACGCGAAGAGTTGATGAGGAGTTGTTATGAGAGATTTGAGACGAAAGTCGTTAAAGAGGAGAAGTGAGAATTGACGGGTGAGTTTGATTGAGGGAGACAGATTTGGTGTACTAAGAAGTGAAGAGTTCTTTGAAGGACGGAGGAGGAGGGGGTAGGGTCTGTGGTGGTGAGGGACTGAAGTTGCTTGTCCCGAACGGGGATGATGAGATGATAGGGTTTGGTCGACTGAAGAGATTTCTTCAGTCAGAGAGGTGACGAGGAGAGATGTTTCCCGGTTTCGATAGGTGCGTGCGTCTTTAACTCCGGAAGATAGAGAGAGCTTGAGACCTCCTCGGTGGAGGATGAGAAGTGGCTAGGTGAAGAGAGGAGAGAGTATTTAGATGCAGGGGATGTTAGAGGAAAGAGTGTGTCTTCACGAGAGAGTTCTGTTGGTGCGCGGAGGGAGAGTATGTCCGAGGGATGTGAGATTTAGAGTTTTGAGGAGTTGAAGGATGAGAGAGAGTTGAGATGCACGAGCCCGTCAGGCAACGGAGACCAGAGAGGTAAGAGACGAGTGATTAGATGAGAGAGAGAGAGACGCAGAGAGACATGGAGGAGCCGCGGAGGAGGAATTGTAGAAGAGTGAGTGTTGAAGTCGAGAGAGAAGAGAGAAGACAGACGGGAGACATGGGAACCGAGAGAGATGACCGAGCACGGAAGAGAGGAGAGGGACTGACGAGCATAGAAGGAGTGAGCGAGAGCCCCTTCGAGAGAGAGGAGAGAGATGAGACCCCCCGAGTGCGAGACCGGGGGGAGAGGAGGAACGACTGGAGGAAGTGAGACCCCCCCGAGAGCAGTTTAACTCTAAGGCCAGATCAGCGTTGTTTTGTTTTTTTGTTCGTTTGACGTTGGTAGAATCGAGACTGAAGAGAGGAGAAGATACAGAACCTCGTTGCGACACCTGAGAGAGACGCCATTTTCCCGGTTTTGAGAGACGACGATGAGGAGAGGGTGTCTGAGTTTGAGAACTCTGTGAAGTGAGATTGAGGGAGAGAGAGAATGAGAGGAGAAAGGAAGAAGAGAGAGGAGAGAGAGATGTGACGACCGGTAGAAGGTTGGCATTGCTTTGAGTAGATCTTTTCGAACTGTGTGGATGAGATCTTTGTGAGGAGAGTTTCTCTGCGATGAAACCAGAGGCAGAGAGGATGGGCCGGATGATCAGGAGATCCGTGCAATGAAGAATCTCTTACAGAGGAGAAGGCGCTGAACCGAGGTTTTGTACTTTAAGCGATGTCCTTGTCTTTTTTTGAATGGAGTTTAGACAGTTGTTCGTTTTTGGGCAGATTGAGTTGATCCATGTTGATTATAGCTATGACTGTATTTTTTCGACCGCTAGAGGTAGAAGGTCCCGCTTGGAGGTTGCTAGAATTGATTGACCATGGATTTTGGCTGTGCCATGAGAGAGGAGAGAGAGCGAATGTGAGAATTAGAGATGAGATTGAAGTATAGAATGAGTAGGGGAGAGAACGTGAGTGAGATAGAATTTGATTCCTTGACGAGAGAGAGAGAGGATTTGATGTGAAGGGTTTTCGATCGCGTTGAGAAAGGTGGTACGAGGGTTCAATTGTTGATGTAGGATGCGGACCGAGAGAGGAGATGAGATGCGAGTCGAGTTCTCTGCCGTTTTAGATTGATGCTGAGAGAGAGAGAGAGGCGCCAGAGATAGAAGTTAATGGAGAGAGAGAGAGATGCCGATGATGGAGGGCGAGAGGAAGCTTGAATGTGTCTCGTGATCGACTTGAAGTTATTTGAATCGAGATAGAAGCTCTTGACCATGATTTGTGTGTGTTGTGTTAGAAGCGGAGCTGTCTGTTTTTTGTCTAGGGACGGAAAGAAGATCCCTGAATTGTGAGATCTAGAGAGGTCGCAAGAGATTCACGTCTTCTGTTCGGCGAGATGAGTGTGGAGATTGTGAGAGTATGATGTAGTATGAAGCAGTTTGGGGGAGACGAGAGATTTACGAAGCGGACTGAGATCGAGGAGAAGAGATAGATGAGTGAGAGAACTTGAGGTATACGAAGACTGAGGAGTGAGAGTGATTGCAGTGAGGAGGATTGGATGAGGTATGAGGAGCGAGGAGAGAGAGATACGGAGAGGGGGATCGTGAAGGACTGAGCGACTGGAGGTTGTTTTGGGAGGAGGAGACAGAGGTAGAGACCAGAGGAGTGGGAGAGGAGGCATCAGGGTCTACCGATTAAGAGAGCCCTACGAGAGAGGAGTGTTGAATTCGCATGGAGATCTGAGCCTGAAGTTACGAGGAGGAGGCCCGCAGCCGATGCCAGAGACGAGCAGAGAGAGGCTGCCTTCCGCGGACCCCCACCCCCTCCCCCCACTTTCCTGCTCTTCCCCTGCCCCCCCTTCCGCACCCTGTGGCCCAGTCACTTCGAAGAGATGGATCCGGATGAATGGATGATCGTTGTTCCCGCACCCGAACCGCCCGACCGCCGGACGAGTATCGATCCCGAGAGGCCAGGAGGACGACCTTTGGATTTCGGACCCCAACCTCCTCAGAGGGACGCGCACGTGCCGCCGTGAAAGAGAGACCGCAGAGAGATCCGAGGAGACGCCGCAGCGAGAGAGTGACTGCGAGAGACGCGATGACGAGGATGTTCCCCCCTCTCAGGAGGGCGGATGACGACGGACAGACGACGAGATAGTAGAAGCTAGGGAGAGGGAGAGGACGCTGAGGAGAGGACTAGGAGAGAGGGACGAGAGACGTTATGTTGTCCCCATCGAGGAGCGAGACGGATGACGAGTTGAGAGGAGGAGGGAGAAGGGGAGGGATGTAGCCGACGACGAGACTCCCAGTAGGAGAGCTGACGATCTGTACCCAGAGGAGATGATGCGATGCACTGCCCGAGATGCAGAGGAGAGCGTAGACCACACTGAGAGAGAGAGCACCGATGCGTAGAGAGCTTGACTGGACGATGCCGACTCGACTGGCCGAGCAGACCGCGAAGCCGATGATGGACCAGGACGGAGCTGAGAGAGATGATCGCGCCCGGTGGAGAGATGAGTCGGGAGGAGACCGTAGTCGGATGAGGACGACGAGAGGGGTTGGTTAGAGCGAGAACGAGACGAGGACCGAGCGCAGCGCACGACGCTGAGTGTCGGCTGTTGCTCGCAGCCGGCGAGCGACGAGGAGCATGGCCTGACGAGATTGGGAGAAGAGCGTTTACGATGTCCCGATCGAGAGGAAGAGACAGACCGAGGTCAGGAGCGATGGAGTGAGGCGAGACGGAGGAGGTTCCCGCTGAATTCTGGAGAGGAGTAGGATTGGAGTTGGCTCCCCGGACGAACGAGCGCACGGAGACGGACAGACGACGAGAGAGAGAGACGCTTCGCACAGGCTGGAGAGAGTTGGACGTGAAAGAGAGAGGACGATGGGTGGGAGGGAGACGTTATGCGGACTGGCGAGAGACCTTGTGCGGGGACGAGGCTCCCGGTGCCCGGCACGCACGCACCCGGAGCACGTGAGACAGACCGTGCGCCCGCCCTCCCGAACGCCCACGCTTGGAGCAGCCGGACCCGAGGAGAGGAGCTGAGAGGCACAGGACGCGAGATTTTGTGACGCGAAGAGACCGATGAAGCGGAGAGAGCTGGCACTTTCCCGAGAGGTGGCGTTGAGCTCGAACTTTGAGCGTAGTTTGCGACGACGAGCGGAGAAGAGATGATGGAGACCGGACGGCGCCCCGGGCAGGAAGAGCTAGATGAGAGCCAGGAGGCGTGTGCAGATTGAGAGATGAGCGCGAGACGGCCGCCCTTTTGAGTGACCGACGCCACGAGCTGACTGTGAGATGGGTGGAGTAGATGTGGATGAGATGAGGAGAGAGAGGACACTGATGACGCGATTTCTTTGACGGAGAAGAGGCAGTATGCTTCGAGGACGCAGATAGATCCGTGCCCCGTGGACTTGGACCCCCTACATCTGCCCGAGGTCTGATCGACTGACCCAGGAGCCCGACGACTCCGTCGACGAGCCCGTCGAGAGTGGACTCGGGGAACTTTCGATGACCGCTCGACCCGAGGACCCGACCGACGACAAGGCCCACCGATGGGACCCGACGAGCGAGTGCCCTCTCGAGGAGCGAAGAGAGGTGATGGAGAGCCTCGATGACCCGCGCTAGACGGAGAGAAGCCCGATACCTCCCGGACGACGCCGTTCGTAGGCGATTGCGAGTGTTTATGTCGAAAGACCCCCCCTCGATGTCCAGACGATCCCCCCACCCGAGAGATTCGCTACGTCACGAGAGGAGCCGACACGGATGAGAGAGAGCAGCCCGCCTGCGAGCTGAGCCAGACCGCCCCGATTTGCGAGAGCACCCCGTGCGGAGCTGAGACGTAGAGTGATCCCCCCCGTCGAGTGACGTTCTTGCCTCCGAGAGAGGACCGATGGAGGATGTTATTACCGTAGAGCAGCAAGTGACCGAGAGCATGAGAGACGTATCGAGAGTGTAGAGACGAGAGTGTAGAGAGAGACTGAGAGAGAGCAACCTGCCCGACCCGCCTATACCCACCCCTACCCTCCCCGTCTGCGTGTAGGAGAGGTCCCGTTTCCGCAGAGAGAGAGAGAGAGAGAGATCTGACTCCATGAAAGGTGTTTCTGTTCAGTGGTCTGATGGCCTCGTGTTCTGTCCACAGCCCAACGGGAACATCTACCCCATCATGCAGGACGCCATAGGCCCCAGCGTCTACGACTTCTCCATCCTGGTGCAGGGCCAGGGCAGGGGCAGGCTGGGGGAGCGCGAGGCCGCCCCTCTCTTGCAGACCCTGCAGTACGTGGTGGAAAACCTCACCTACCACATCACCGAAATCATGGTCAGTCTCTCAGTCGGTCGGTCTGTCGGTCGGTTGGTCGGTTGGTCGGTCGGTCGGTCGGTCTGTCGGTCTGTCGGTCGGTCAGTCAGTCACTGAGTCATTCAGTTAGTCAGTCAGTCACTCAGTTGGTCAGTCAAGTATACTAAGACTGCACGAGTATGTCGCCCGGTAAAAACCTAAATCTGAATCAGGGATACTGAAGTTGGACATGAGTGTATTATAAAGGGGGCAGAAAAAAGCTGCAGGCATGTTTGGGTAGTACATATTCATATTCCATCATGCTGGTTTTACATGAGAGCCCGGGGGGCGGGGGGGGGGGGGGGGGGGACATAGACTGTGAGTGCAGGAGAACTCGCTCACAAGACAAAAAGACAGAGACCCCGGGGGGCGGGGGGACATAGACTGTGAGTGCAGGAGAACTCGCTCACAAGACAAAAAGACAGAGAGCCCGGGGGGCGGGGGGGGGGGGGGGGACATAGACTGTGAGTGCAGGAGAA
>JAWQFJ010002294.1:0-35000 GCA_034096865.1 Theodoxus fluviatilis
ATATAGAGATAAATAGAGAGAGAGAGAGGGAGAGAGAGAGAGAAAGAGAGAGAGAGAGAGAGAGAGAGAGAGATGGAAAGTTTTGAGTGCCTACGTCATGTCATTCTTAAGTTTTTTTAGGTCACCTGTTGCATCATTTATGTTTGTCTGTAACGTTCACTGAAGAAGGGCGTGTGCCCGAAAGACTTTGATTTTGGTGTTTGTCGTGTGTTTGTTTCTTATTGATAGTCAACTTATTGTCTTGTAAACCCTTGCCTATGAACAAGTTCACCAACTATTCCAGCTTTGTATGGAGAGAAGTTGACCTATTATCTTGGTCTATGGCCTCTATGGTCCTTAAATATACTAAATGAATTGTGGAGTGTGATTAATAACTGATAATTTTTGGCACTGTTGTGCATTTTTTTTCTCTGGTATATATCCAGATAACCCAGAACTTCAATTTTGCCCTCTTCTCACTTTATCCCCTTGTGGGTTGGGAATAAGAATAGACTCACCATGTCTCCCTGTAAGATTCATAAGAGGAGATTAACAATGGATATCAAGACTTTGTCTTGCTCTTTTTGGTGATATCCAAGATCAGTGGTCTTATATTTCATACAGAGACTGGTAGGTCTTAAGACAACGCATCCAGATGATCTACCCACTTTATTAGGAGAAAGCCTCCACACTCCTACACTCCTTCAATTTTAAAGTGTACGGTGTTGTAGCTGGCATGCTGGGTTGGATTCTCTTCCTTTCAGCTCTTTGTAGATATATATACATGTATGTATATTATTAATTTGTTTGAATGCAGCAGACTTTGCTTCTGCATAGGTCACTGGCCTCTAGAATCAACAATATTGTAAATGTTGTGAGATACTGCTTTAAAATGGATTGATTCAAGCCTGAAAAGAGTCTTGAACAAACTTGCAATGTGTGCTGCAAATTCTCCTCTTAATGTGAATATTTGCTATGGATCTTAAAGGAAACAGAATGGCAAAGGAACCAGGTAAAACAATGATAAATGGTTTTTGTACTGTCGTGTGTATGTGTGAAGGAACATAGATCACCACTTCTCATTTAAAAGATTGAAAATGTGTATCCTCCGCTCTAGAATTACTTATGGTGCATTCCATAAATAATGAGACTGGGTTAATCTTTCACACACGCGCGCACACACACACACACACACACACACACACACACACACATGCACACACACTTTGCATGCAAGAGCAGTGATGAGATTTATGCCTTTTGAAAACTTATAACAGAAATCTGTCTCAGACAGATTGTTTTTTGAAACGGGTTCCCTTGGTTAGTTTCCTTTGTTAGTTTCCTTGGTTGCAGAAGATTTCCTTCCTTGGTCACTGAACTTCAAAATGCCCCTATGCACCCAGGAATGAAATGGGGTGGAAAATGAGGAGCATCACATTTGCACCTGCTCCTTTCAAAGACTCGTGCATCTCATAAGGGTGCAGCTGCAAATAAATTTTTGACATGGTGTGATACATGTATATATACTCTGGGCATGTAAATGATGCCAACTTGGAAAGCTGTATCTGTAAGTTTGGCATTTTTTGTCTCTGCAGGTTTGATGGTGTCTGGGGACAAGTGGGATCCATGCCTGCAACTTGGGATGTCGGCATAGATAATGGAGCAGCCGCCTCAGGGTCCTAAGGATCTTGATCTCAACAACCTTTTTCTACTTGCTGAAGCTGCAGGGAAATACGTGGAGGCCGACTGTAGCAGGGGTGCCGGCACCTCGGCATCTGAAGACAGCATTGGTGGTGACAACATGGGTTATTCCAAGACCAACAGTGAAGTCCTGAAATACCCACCCAAAGTGAATAAAGAGGAGAGTGAGGGAAAGCTTGTGCAGAGGAGTGTTGACAGAGGCCCAGCCATGAGGAGAGAGAGTGGAGCTCTGGAGGAAGTGCATCCTCAGGAAGATACTGTGGAGAAGCTGATTGTGAAGGAAGGACTGGCAAAGGTTATCAGAGATATTGTTCCAAAGAGTGAACCAGCTGAGACCAATGTGCTGCTGTTGGCTGGAGCCCCTGTCCTGCAAGGGGAGGACCTCAGTAAGAATGCAGCCATTCCTCCTGCAACATTTGCACCCAGAATCTACTTCGAGTGCTGTGAGGAAGTTGGTGATCCTGCCCTAGCAGAAGTGTGCCAGGATGTAGAAGGGAAAAATCACAGAGAGCAGGAGGCCGCAGAAGGTGTTGAAGATGAAGATGTGGCACCGAGTGTTCCCTGTGGCACTTGTGTCAATTGTTACATAAGCAGACAGTTGTGTGGTGATGCCAAAGAGGATTTACTGTGCCTTAGCAGCCGTGTTCCATGTACAATCTTGGGGAAGCTGACCTGTCCTCCTGCACCGCTGGAGAGGGATCTAGTGGAGAGGCCTTCCAATGGTGTTGCCACTGTCACTGATGAAGTTTCTTCAGTGGAACTGGAGGGTGACAAGACAAACAATGCCCTGTGTGAGGACCCAGCATCAGGACTTGAAGCCAGCATGGCATTGTCTGGACCAGCTGCCAGTGTGGATTCTGCCAGCATGTCGCCGGCCTTGCCTACAGACTCTCCACAGGACAGTCCCAGGGGACTTCAAGAGCAGGAAACGCATGCTTTCTGGATCATGCATGATCACAACTACGGCAGGATGCATGCAGGCAAAGTGGAAGGTGACGCAGACTCAATAGCTGATGGCTGCAGTTCAGTTGATGATGTGGGGATGGAGGACAGAGCAAGGAGCTCCTCAGTGGACACTGCGTTGTTGCAGACATGTTCTCCCATGGGAAAAATTGAGACCATGGCCCTGAGACAGGAATACTCCGTTTCTCCTGCCTCGGTGGAATCCTGCTCCAATGACTCCTTCACCCTGGACAACCCTTGGGTTGGCAACTGGATTCCAAAACTCTTGCATAGTGATGACCCGAAATTTTCTGTCTCGCCCAGGAAATTTTCACTACCTGTTTCCGAGGAAAAGTGTGACTCTACCCTCAGCTTCTGTAGGCAACGAAATGTTCAGGGTCAGTCTCCAGTGACACAGTTGGTAATAGGAAGGTATGCCTCGATGAGCACTTCAAGCTTGGATGTGAGCAAGATGTCCCAGGACAGCCAACTCCCAGCAGAGCTGAGCAGACCATGCAGCCAAGCTCCAACCGAGTCTCTGCCTCAGTTCTCTCTGAAACGAGAATTACCCAAAGGTCCTTTGGAGATGCTTGCCAGTGCACAGTCTCCCAGCAGCATGGATGAGGGCATGGAGTGGAAGGTGGACAAGGCATATGCCAACTGGCCCATGGACATTTTGCATGATCATGACTACTGTGGAATGTGGAATTTGTTTGGCTGTGCTCGCGCCAGGGGTCTCTTGACAGGTGGTGTTAGCAGGCATCCTCTACCACCCAGGAACATGGGTGTGGCCCGAGAGAGGCAGGGGAGAGGAGGGGGGCGGGGCAGGAGCAGAGGCCGAGGAAGGGGAAGAGGTAGAGGTAGGGGCAGAGGACGTGGGAGGAAGTCCCAGCACTTCACTTATGACAGTCCCTACTCCCCGGCCTCCTCTTTGTCCTCCCCTGGTGTGAACAGCCCTAATGCTCTTGTGGATACAGAGGGCTTCCTGCCCTCCCCAGCAGCCAGGCATTCTGTAGGCAGACCTAGGAAGAGATCCTCAAGCACCAGCGAGAACTCTACTGCTGATGCAGATGGGCCCAAGATGCAGATCACAGGCACTTACAAGAATGACTTTGTCTACTACCTGACCAAGAAGGACAGGAACCGTAGGAACCGCTCAAAGCACGCCCTCCCTCCTTTCCCAACTGACAGATTTGTGCTGCCTCCTTCAAAGCCAGGAGACATCCAGGTGCCCCACTTGACTGATGCAGATCTGAAGGCTCTCAGGGAAGGTTCCAGGCTGTCTGCTCATCAGTCTTCCAGCTCCAGCACAGTCAGTGGTCCAAGCCCTGCTCCCTTCTCTCCAGGACCCAGCCAGCCCCCCACCAGCAGTGCAAGCCAAGTGCCTGCCCAGGCCCTGTCTCATGTTCCCGACAGTAATGGGGATGTTGACTCAGCCATTGTCAGCACGATCCTCAGCATGGAGAGTGAGTCGTATGACTCCTCAAACGTGCAGGAGTGTGTCTTGGCTGATGGCATGGCCAATGAGGAGAACGTGTTGTCTGACTCTTTCCATGAGAGTTATAATGATATAGACCTGAACTCTGAACAGATGTCATTTCTGTTGAATTATGTAGAGCAAATAGAGAACTTTTCCCAGGCTCCAGACATGCAGTACAAGCAAGATGCTCACTCAGTGGAGATGCCCATGAACTCTGCAAAGCTGTTGCAGAATGAAATGGAATTCCTGGAATCGCCCTTTTCCTATGATGTTGGCAAAGGGGAGGGTGGGGAGCTGGGTTGTGAGGCTGTTCCGCTGACCTTGGCCTCAACATCCAAGTTCCATGAAGTGGGCAGTGCAGATCCTCTCAAAGCTCACCTGAACCACAGTGTCAACGGCTTGTCTGGTGACTTTGGACTGTTCCAGGCGCCGATGGAGATCAATCACAACTTCTTTGGAGAAGAGTGTCCCCCTCCTCCTCAACCTGTTGAGCAGAGACCTTCGGAGCAGCAACCCTTCATCGTAACCATCAGCCTACACCACAATGACATTCCCGCCATCGTCAAAGACAGGCAGGCCTATGTGCGGCTTGTTGATATTCACAAACAGATGCTGCCGGCTAAAGATACAGGGATCCTGAAGAAGCGCTGTCAGCTCTTGGACCTCAGTGTCCTCAACTGCTCGGACATGCAGCGCTACTTCCTGGTGACTTATGGGCGGGCCCACAACTCCAAGAGTACACTGATCATATCCAAAGAAGACGCAGATAAACTCATCAGGTACTATGTGGAGCCCCACAGCAAGAACCGAGGAGACTCTCGGCGCTTCAACCCTGCAGCTCCTGCTCCCAGAGGCAGGCTGGTGGCTGCACCAGGTCGTCGAGGTATTGCCAAGGCCAGGAGAGGCCATGGTCTAGCCAGGTGTGTACCAGTGCCTGCCTGCGTCGCCGCTGTACCTCCACCACTGCACTGCCTCGCATGCATACTTGCTAGTATTGCTTTGTCCAGTGCAGTCTGTGCAGCGTGTCGGCTTGAGTGTGCCTGAAATGTTGGCCATTTTGTTCATAATCATTTGCAAGGTGCTATTGGCATTGAATGAAAGATCTTTCAGTTAACAGGTGATTGGGAATCTGTCAGTCTATCCTTTGTTTTGCTCAGTTGGTGAGGTATGGAAAGGTCCTTAATCATGGAAATGTGATGGCACTTAATTTGTGACTGAAGAATTCATTTTCAAGCTATAATTAAGGGAAGAAAAGGGAAAAAGCATCCCCCCAAAACTACAAAAAACAACCCCAAACAATATAAAGTCAGAATCTGACTGTAGCTGACTTGCTGCTTTTATGTGCTTTTAGGATGGAGTTGTGCACTAATTTAATGGGGGGGAAAACGCAGTGATACAGCCCTTGAAAGTCTCTTGCCAGAACGTTTCCCTGAAGACCTTGACAGATGGGTCTAAATGTGTTAAGGGTCACAGTCACTGGGTTCTGGGATCTAGTGACTGAGGAAATTGATCCTAATGTCCACTTCTGACAGAAGAAAAGGTCCGTTTTCAGAAAGCCTTGCACACAGCAAAGCAGTGCGCCTTTGTTGTGTTTTTCCCAGATGCACATAAACACACACACCCCCCACCCCCCCCACCCCAAAAGATCTGGCCGTTTTCATCACTGAACAAAGAGAACCAACCATGATCAAAGAATGCTTAGGCTGCTGAGATAGCAATGTCTTTCTTCAATATGCTCTTCAGGGGAACATCGTCTGAGTTTGTGTCAAGAGGAACAAAACAGTGATATATAAATAATGTGAGCATTTTTATCCTCTGGATGCAAGGTTGAATTTAAGTTTTCAATTGGCTTCAGATGAATGGAGTTAAAAGGCTCCTTCTCCCAGCTTATTCTTGACATTATCACAGAAGAAAATGTTTCGTCGTTTGCATGCACTGAAAAAAAAGCTAGGAATTATTATATTAAAAAGTTCCAGCTTGTAATGAAAAAAAAATGTTCCTTGAACTGACGTGAGCAGGAGTTGGCGTGTGCATGTGTCCTGGTGTGTGAGACTTATTTATTGTTTTGCTTGCATAATTCGGAAGAATCATAGAAATGCCAAGACTGCAGAAGTTAAAGCTGTTGGATATATCTCTGTGTGTGTGTGTGAGAGAGAGAGAGCGAGAGCGAGCGTACAAGAGCTTGTGTAAGAAATTGCACGCTGACTAGTTTTTGGTCATTACTTAGAGACTTGCCTTTGTGAGAAGGATTCAGTTCCTATAAGAACCTATTGGATTCCCTTTGAGGGCCTTTCCACTGGTAGCTCAGTCAGTCCCCTTTGTTGAGAGGGAAAGGGAGAAAGATGGGAGAGAGTGTGCCTGGTGTTGCTGTGCTGGCAGATGTTGTAGACCACTGGCAGGGTGGGAGATGCTGGCTGGCTATTTCTGGCCCAGCAGCTGTTGGGCCTGGCACCTTTAGGACGGCAGCCCTGACACAGCTATTTGCTCAGGTCAACATGGAGACTGGCCCCTCCTTATCATGTGGGCCTTGTAGGGGAGGAAGCCTCTGAGAAGGATGGAACACTGTGTTGCTTGAAACTCCGGTTGAAACTGCTGGACAACTTGTGTATACTCTGAAAGTGTCGGTGGCAAACGCTGTGTGTGTTTTATACAATCACAAAGTGGTAGTGGGTGTTGAAGGATTGAACAAGAATTTAGCTTGATTGGAATGAAAGATATTGAATGCATTTTTCACCCCCACCCCTCCTTTTTTTGACATCTTGTGACTTGCTTGATTGGATCTAGGAAGAGGAAGGCTACTTTAAGGAGGATGGCGCTGAACTGGACTGATGCAAGGTGCAGTTTTTATTATTTTGCAGTACTAATCCTAATAGGTTTTGACTAACACGTCACAAATGAGGCACATATGCACGGAAACATGGATTGAGAGTCTTGTGCATGCCTAGGGTAACCCCATTTGGAAGAAAGTGGGTTTTCTAGTTGTCCTGACTTTCAGTGTTCATGTCTTTTTGGCTCACCTAATTTTCCTCATTACTTCATTTCCACATGTCCTCTGTCTCTGTTCAAAAATGTCTTTTTCGAGGAGAGGGAATGGGAGAAATTGTTCTATCATTTGGGGGGTCAGAAAGCCAGTTTTAATGAGCTGGTTAGTCTTTAGAACACTTTTCTTTGACCAAGACAGTTGCAGTTGCTGATAGGACATTTTTTGAAGATCAGGCACGAGCACACACACACACACACGTTGTGATAAAGGTAACATGGGGTGGAGGGTAAGTAGGCTTTTAAAATCAAATTTTAATTATTTTTATTCAAAGGAGGCCAGATCAAGATGGCTTATTTGAATGTGTGTATTTTAAGTAATGTCATTTTTACAGTAGATTCATTTGAATATCAAATCATAAAGTTCTTTGTTTACCTTAAAAAATTTTCTTTCCTTCTTTTTCATTATAAAAAAAAGTTGAGGGTCAGCACACAAAATGGGAGGCAGTTGGATCCCATAAACCCAACTTTGTGTGTGTGTGTGTGTGTGTGTGTGTGTGTGTGTGTGCGTGTTGGCCCACACTTGTCTCCAACTTGCCTCCAAGTCACTTGTTTGCTCCAACTTGCAACATGCAAGTCTTTTTGACTGTTGACTATTGTGGCTCAGGAGCTGCCGCTTTCATATTTCCATTTGTCAGAATTCACCCAATGTCGTAATGGTTTGGGTGGGTGGGTGGGTGGGTGGGATATAGTTGAAGGTGGGATGAATATGTGTGTATGGGGTTGAGAAAAGGATAGACCAGAGGGAAAAGTGTAAACTGGGACTCCAATATGGATGATAGGCTGATATGTCAAATCACTCTTTCTGCATTTAGGTTGCATTTTTAAGAAAAATATGTTGCCTAAATGGATTTTCTCATGAAAACCAATGGCAGCTGCTGCTGCAAGGTCCACATTTTCAGCTGGAAGGAACTCTGAGCAGTTGATATAATTATTTTCAGATGGGCTCCAGTTGATCAGGAAATTGGCATAGTAGTTTTTCCTACATGTATTCCCCCTGTGGGTTCGGGGTAAGAATTGACCCACTGCGTCTCCCTACGCGATTCGTAAAAGGTGAATAACTAGGGACAGAGTGATTTGATAAATGTTTAGAGTAAACTGTTCTAAAGATTTTTGTGCTTAACTCAGTGACGACGCACCGCATCATATGATGCTGTGAGGTGAGCAGCGGTTGACGATGCACCTCATCATATGATGCGGTGCTTATGTAAATTTCTTGTGCGTGTTGTGAGGGGCTCTTAACCAATCGAGGTAGTCTTGTTCTCTTATAAGATAGTGAGGAACATTGTAGATCGTCTGTGTCTCTGAATTTGAAGAGGATAAGGCACTGCCAGACTTAGTTTACACATGTGGCAAGGGGACGATATCAGCGCTAAATCTCAATGCCGTCGCAGCAGGATGAGGATTTTGTTGAAATCGCTATGGAAGAAGGATCAGATGAGGAAGACGATGTGCTCCTTTTTTCCAAAGAGGACGAAGATGAAAAAGATGCAGTTTTAGAGGAGCAGGTCCTAGATATAGTGCACGAACTGCTGACTGAAGAAGAGGAATCGGAAACTGATCCGTTCATGTTGTCAGCTGAGCAAGTCGGCCTCCCTCCAGCCGAATTACAAACAGGCACGCCAGACGGTACCCTTCTTTGTTGCAATACTATATTCAAAGTAAAAATAATGAGAGAATGACATTGATCTTCAAGGATAAAGGAGACAAAGAGCTTTCTAATGATAACAGTTTTTTCATTGCTTGATTAGTATTTTTTCAGCTATTTCTGTAAAAATGCCCAGAAACATGCGTCTCCAGTCAATACGAGCTAAAAATAGTGCGGTCTTCAATGAGTTAATGGCCTTCCTTACATAGCCTACAAAGGCTGATAGGCCATAAAACGCCATCAATCAATCAATCAATCAATCCTACATGTATATAGGTGGCAGTATGGCATCTATAAGCTGTGTATTGTTGAAGGTGCTGGGCAAGATTGCTTTTGGTGAAGAACCTGAGATGCAGTGAAAGATAGTAAATCTCAGCAAGACATTATTGATCAGTGTGGTGGTAGTGTCATATCCTAGACCATAGAGTATCCTGAAACGTAGAGCATGACCTACTTGCATATTATTAACATGACGTGTTCACCCACCAAATCTTGTGATTGGACAATGCCCCCGCAGAGATGACTTTCCCCTGCCTACTCTTGTTATCTTAACTGTGATTAGCCTGTTGTAACGGTGAGCGTTTTATGAAATCTCTGCCCCAAAGATTTTTGTCTTTCCTGCGTGTGATTACACAAACATTTCTAGAGGAAAGTACCATTTGATCGGGTAATAAGGTGAAAGAAAACAATGAAAACCCATATTTTGGCATGTTAATTATATGCAAGTAGGTCACGCTCTACCGTTTGAGGACACTCTACAGTCTAGGATATGACAGTAGTAGATTCTCACTAGTCAGGGAATCTCTAACATCTAATTTGCCTTGCCCTGTCTGCTTTGGCACTCCAGGATTCCACTAAACCACTGACTGCCCAACATTCTTCCTTCCTACTCCTTTTCATTTTATCATTCTTGATGTGTGTGAGAGTGTGTGTGTGCGTGTGTGTCTGTGTGTGTGTGTGTGACTGTGACATAGTTATGGAAAACGGATGTTTGTTGTGTGAGAACTGGAAGCTCAAGAGCAGAGGAGTATCTGCTGGACAATGCTGCATGTTCCTAGTGTATGAATGACCTTGCATGCTGCTGTTGTTTCATTCCTTGTATCTAATCATTTTGTGGTGACTTATTCCTTTTCATCATGCTGTTTCTTCTGCATGTTCCATGTTGCCAAACTCTTTCTGTGTTTACACTCACTGCACCAGAGGTGGGGGTTCCCAGACTATGGATATGCAATCCTAAGCAATCCAAGGGGTGTTTCCGGTATTGTGAAGTGATCGCTGTAATCTTACAGGAGTCGGTACATGTATCGAAATTGGGATGAAAAGGCTGACAGTCTGGTTTTAGGAACTTTTTTTTAATACATGAACTTACTTATAGGCTGTTGTGTAGATTTCAGCAGTCCTTTTAACACAGGCCAGAAATGCCTGTAGGATTGCTTTGGATTGCATATGCATAGTCATGGGAAAGCTGCCTCGGACTTAGTGCTCTTGATGTCTGTATTGGAGCACCGCACACATATTCACATTGAGTGTTGTATGGAGAGGGGTGGGGTTAGAGGGTTTTTTACTGGGGCCTTGCCTGTATTACATGTGCATGGACACAAAGTTGTTCAGATGCTTAAGTCTACCCTGCTGGTCCCCTTAGGAAGGACCATTAACTGCCTTTTTGTTGGTTGACTTTTGATGAAAACTGTATTTGATTCCATCAGGTATTTTAAGAGTTAATAACTAACAGAATTAATGATAATTCTAGAAGGAAAAATGGCTGTCCAGTCATGAAGGAATGATTCCCGTTTAAGTGTTTTAAAAGTTTTTTGTTCTGTTTTGGCCTATTTATGAAAAGTTATCATGAATACCTACCTACTCGTGCAGCTTTAAATCAGTTGTTGTAGTTTGACTGCTATCAAGTGCTTCAATGTTAGTGGATTCCCAATTTGAATCTCCAGTCAAGGCACCAGTTGCACATCAGGATGTAGGTAAGTAAGGCCAGAACTTTGAGTTGAGCATCAGAAAGGAAATGGGTAAGTAAGGCCAGAACTTTGAGTTGTGCATCAGAAAGGAAATGGGTAAGTAAGGCCAGTTTCTTGAAATGTGCATCCGGAAGGATGTGAGGTAAGGCTGACAGCTTGAGTTGTGCATCCTTTGAGATCTGTCCAGGTTGAGACTGCACAGAGCTGTGGAAGAATATCATGGAAGATGTGATTTGAGGACTCATCTTGGACCCTCCTTTGACCATTTTGGGAGTGTGTGTTCAGATTGAGGTCTCCCTATCACTCTTTCTCTGCCATCATGCTTGAATGATCACTGCACAGTTGCCAATCTGTCAAAGCCTTTTTTCATCCATACGTGGCATGGAGGTGAGTAGAGAGACAAAGATGGTCACAAAGCCCAAAGAAAGCCTTCTTAGACACCCCCCTTGGAGGAAGAGGAGAAAGTATCAGCCTGGGGAGAGCCAAAAGCAATAATTTAACGATGCCCCCACCTTTGTGTTTTGGATGTAGAATCATAAGGTTTGTAGTCCCCCCCCCCCCAAAAAAAAATCCATAGTTGACATGTTTCATAACCCAATCATGGTGAGATGTCTGAAAAAAGAAGAAAGGTCACTGTTGAAATGGTAAGTTCATTATACCTGGTAGTACTAAGTTTCCATCTGGCAGGAGGGATGGCTGACCTTGCACACGACGTGGTAAGTAGCGCCATTTTTAATTTGTCAGTGGAGAAGTGTTCTCATCAGTGCAAGGCCCAGAGGCACACAGGGCTCACTTCCCCATGCAGGGCACGATGATGTTGCTCAAGCTTGCACCTACTATCTGTGTTGTGGCATTGAAAGTGACAAGTGTTTGTATGTTGGCACGATGGTGACTTGTACCTCTTTGTTGTGCAGGACCGTTGTGGCCCCGTCACCACCACCTCCCCTACCCCCGCAAGTGCTGGAGGTGAAGACAGAGGCTAGAGAGTCATCCTCCAAGCAGCTCCGTCACAAGAAGATCAACTTCTTGGAGTTGCTGAAGGGGGAAGGCGGCGAACCCAAAGAGGAACCCAAGGAAACTGAAGAAACACACCTGCTGATGCCAGCCTGCCATCCCCAGCAGCAGTTCCATCAGCAGCACGCGGACCACCCTGCTAGGACCGTGCAAGCGCCACCCCCTGCTAGCAGGAAAAGGAAGTTGGGGGAGCAGTTAGAGAAGAAAATGCGGGATCTGGACAAATGCGTGCCCAAGAAGCTGTTCAAGGAAACTCGTGGATTGACACGGCGCAGGAAGTCCGCACTGCCGGGGAGAAAACGCCAAGCCAGAGTCCCAGCAATCTGCAGTGACGTCTCTTCCTCTGAGGCAGCAATGCAGTCTCCAAGTGGGTGTGTTGATAGAGGCAGCTCCTCCACACTCAGAGCAGCTGTGCCGGTGCCCAAGGTCAATGGCCAGAAGAAGAGCAGGCCTGCACTCAAGGTCAATGTGGAGACACTGATCAAGAAGAGGCGAGAGGTCAAAGCATTGCCACCAGCTGTAAGGAAGGCCAAGGCAATACTGAAGCAGAGAAAGAATTCCTCCGTGGGCTGTAGTGCTCAGGTGCCGGCTACCGAGTCGCATGTTGAGAAGGCTTTCTCTACCAGCATGGATTCTTGCAGTGCCAGCAGCATGGAGTCCTTGCAGCGAGATCTCGATGATTCCATTGCTAAAGCAGTTGGCTCGAACTTGGATGTATTGACTGGCCAAATGCTGCAGCTAGTGGATGGGAAAATAGACCTCAGTTCTCAGAAGGAGGTAGCCTGGGAGGATTACCAGCGCCTGCAGAGGGATCTGGAGACCAGCAGAAGTGATGCAAGCCCTCAGGTGCCAGAGAAGACCCTGCTGGCCTCGCCCAAGATGGAGGGGTCTGCATCTGAGAGAAGCTTGGCTGGTGCTGGTGCTAATGTTAACATGGAGAATGAGGTCTCTGCTGCTCATTGCACCTCTGTGTGTTGGACCCTGCCCGAGACTGTCCTGGGTGAAGCAACTGCTGCTGCTGGAGGTGCCAGTCCCACAGTCCAGGAAGAGGCAGGTGATGAAGGCAAGGTTCGAGTGGGGTCCAGGATCCGCAGACCCAACCAGCGCTACGACAAGATGATCTTCAATTTGTCTGCCAAGTCCAGGAAAGGTCAGAGAGCCAAAGCAGAGCGCAGTGTTGCCTCATCCCAGTCCAGTGGCTCCATGTAGAGACAAGTGTAGTGTCCATTGTTTCTCTTCTGTGAATGGTCACCCCCTGCCTACCTCTCTCCCTATCCCCAAGTCACCCTGCAGTTGGGCTGACTGAATTGCATTGGGTGTCCATACTGTTGCATGAGGGCGTCTTATCTATACCATCGCAGCTCATTCTGTGTGTGTTGAAGCTTGAGTCCCAAACTATGGTGTCAGTGAAATAAAAAGTATTTTGTGGTAAAACTTTGGTTTTATTTTATGATTTTTAGCACAGGCCTGTGTGGCAGAGCCAGTGGCCCTGGGGAGGGGGGTGGGGGGAGTTTCCCAGGTGCAGGCTGTTGCAGAGGAAAGTGTGCTTACATGCATTCCATACGGCATCCATCACTACTGCTACTTCAGACCTGTCTAGTAGATGTCCAGATTTTTCTTGGCCCTCCGAAAGGCTCAACAAATAAGATATATATTTTTGACCTTTCCAAAGACTTTCTTTGAATACTGTATGAGGAAGAATATGCTGTAGCTTTGAACTGTAACTCTTGTCAGGAATTTCTCCTGCAAGACTCGAGGAATGCCCCCCAAAAGAAAAAAGAACAAAAAACACCTTACGTCAGAGGCAAAGAAGTATTTAGAAAATTCTGCATGCTATATGGGGAAAAAAGTTATAGATTCACATGAGTTAATGGAAGAAAGTTCACACATTGTAGGTATGTAATTATCAGATGATGCTAAGCGTTTGTAATTTACACAGCCTATATTGAAGCTATGACTAGCTTGATAAGAGTCATGTATTATTTAGAAACTGAATGGACAAAGGGAGCTCACAACAGTCTGGTGAAAATTATCATAGCTGCATTTGAATCAAGAGGTGATCATAAGGCAGAAGTAACTTTAATTTATGGAAATTGTCTTGGAACTTGAGTTGCAACCCATCAATGTGAAAGTTGGGTTTGTTCTTTTGGGTGAGAAACATTAAGGAGACCATATGAGCAGTGGTTTGATTTGCCTGTTGTGTTGCATTCTGACAACAGCTTGCACATCTAAATGTCTGGCTGTAGATGGATGTTTCCTTTGCCTTTGTCTCCCAACTTGCCTGACCCCCTTTGTGGTGTACATTCAGTACTTGCAAACGCTTTTCACAGGAATAAAAAAGTTGATTTGTGAAAATTGTTTTTGCCCATCCAAAAAATGCTCAGAAATGCAGTTGTTTAAAATCTTAAATGAAGCAGCTGCAGATCCATATGTGTAGCCTCTTCATTATGAAATGGAGAAGATTGGTGCGTGCTTGTAACACTATGGTAGATTAGTTGTGTCATGATGCCAAGTGGAAAGTCTTGCATGCTACCTGGGAAGCTAACGGAAAATCTGGCGGAACCTGCAGGTAAGTGGGCTTGCAGTCTGTATATTGGGCCTACCCCTAGCCCCTGACTCTCCCACACTGGCCTTGCCTCATGTCAGCGGGTGGAAGTTTTGTCCTTCAAGTTGTCTTCAGTGTGGTTTTTATGTGGTGGAGATTATTTTGTAACTTGCAGTACCTGTAACTGGCTCTTCTTCATATTTTATACTCTGATATTGTGTATTTAGGTGATTTGTGTATTTGCTTACCACAACTACAATTACATGAATGCCAAGGAAGAGAATAATGACCACAAAAAAGGTAATGGAGAAAGTAATGTTGATGGGTTTTTTCACAATGTAGACTTAGGCAAGCAGTGAAGCACTAATATTATGTGCACCTAACTACTGTAGAGCAACCCGTCATTTTTCATTTGGTGATTGTTCTTGGATGGTAACAATAGATAGTGGATCAAGTTGCCAGGAGTTCATGTATTAGGAACTTGTGTTTGTGTGCTGGATTTGACCTGGATACATGTAGGCCAGGAATTGTTTTCAAGGTTTTGCATGGAAGGTAGATGTTGACTTGTTATATTGGAGTTGGGTGTGGAATTCACATCACCACGGTAGAAGTGTAGACTAGTGCAGAAGTACATGCTGCATTTCTCAATTGCTTCAATGCTTCTTTAAAGGGAGCCAACCCAGTGCTCGGCATTCACTTATTATTCAGTCCCCCATTTTTTACTTGAACTTCTCACAGTTTATAATTATAATCCTTTACATTCAGCATATGGCAGCTGTCAGTTGATTCCATCTAAATCTTTCTCTTGGAGTGGCACAGGAGGTTCTTTTTGTCTGAGGTCTGGAAACATTCATCATTGGCAGGGATTAAGCTCAGTTTTAGAAGCCTTCACTGGAAATTGCCTTAGCTCTCCCTGTAACGACTACTCTGGTGTTGCATGGGCAGGCTTTGTCTTGCAGTGAGAAGATGGGCAGTGATTATGCTGGGTATTAGGCTTGGATTGTCCCAGTCTGTGCATCACACTGGCCTTTGCCTTCTTGTAAGTTTCAGATGTGGGTTTTCACCGGATAGGCCGAGTCATCAAGGGGAATGTGGCATCTCTGTGGAGATGACGAGAACAATCTTCATGAAGATGGATAGAGAGGCAGGTAGCTAGGCACGTTGCAAAAAACTTGGCCAAGATGATAGAACTATGATGTTTCAACTCCATATTTTTTGTTGCGTTGGTGATGCATTGCATGGGATATTTGCATTGATGATCTTGCATTCCAGTCTCCAGCAGGCAGTGACTGCAAGCAAGCAAGCACATGTTGCTCCAGTGGTCGTGGGTTTCCAGAGGGGAAGTACAGCACAGTTCTTGATGCACGTGACTGTACATATCGTCATCTGTGTTTGCTCGTTTGTCTTGGATGTTTAGAGGGACCTTGTTCACTTATTCATGAAATCTGGACTTGGTGAGCATATTGGGAACACACGAGGGTGTTATTCCACAGCTTATCTAGAGTCTCTCCTTTCAAATTTTAGTTGGTGCAGAGTTGCCCCAGAATCCATGGTGTCTTTTGCCTTTCTTTTGTCAGTGGATGACTACCTACCATTTGGTACTTAGTCCAGGTATTGTCCTGTTAGTGTGAACAGGTTGTGTGTGCCTGTTAAGTGGAGACTTGCAAAGTCTGCAGAGATGATGTAATGGCATCACCTACAGGTTTTTCTGTCGTACTACTGCCACTTACTTTCTGTTAAGGTCTGAGGTTTTTTTAATTGCATGGCTTGAAAAGGATTTGAAATTAAATTAGCTTCCTGACCATAAGCCTGGGGAAAGAAATACAAGGCAAACCAAGGTTGCACTATTATGAAGGGTTTCATGTTCACGTGGTCCCAATGGAAAATACTAAGGATGTTCATTTTTTATGAGTCCAGAGGTGAGATGCACCAGAGACATTGCAGCCATTCATCGGTAGTTACAAAAACTCTAATTCGAGTCCAATAGGAAACCGGATTGGAGACGGAACTAGTTGCCTGTGCAGCATTTTTTGTTGTGGCACTGCGACTTGCCACTTTCAATGCGCTGTTGGAAGCCATACTGATTTCTTATGGAAAATGACTGAAACTGTTGTGGCAACCCAACTCGTGTACTTTGCAACTTGTGCGATGTGCATACATACATACATAGCTGTGGAAGTGTATTCCTACCTTGATGTGGACAAGCATGTGGACCTGTGAGATCAGTATAACCAATGTGTTTGTGATAAAATTCCCAAGTGATGTAGCACAACTTTGCTTTGCATCCTGTGGAAACTTGACCGAAGTGAACACTATGTACATATGTTAATAAAACTGTACAGTTTACTCTTGGGTCCCAGTTTGTCGTTGCTACTATGTGCATTTTGAGTTGTACCTCTAGATGCATTATCAGACTGCTTGGAATGTGTCACTTGCTCTCTGTGTATGTTTGTAGTCGGAAGTCATAAAACGTGAAAGAAAATGGCACAGAAGTTATTCTATGAACAGGAATTGAAAGAGAACCCTTTTGATGAATATTTATTGTCCATCAGCCGTTCTACAAACTTGCATGGAGTAAGAGCATGGCGAGACTTCATTTCCCTAGTCATGTGCTTTGCCCAAATAGCAAAGTGAGGTGGAGAGTTGGGGGCAAGAATGGAATATTGTGAAGCAGCCTAAGCATCTTGTTCATCCATCATGCAATTACCATCCCCCCTGTGTGTTGGGGATGATAAAAAAAGACCCACCATGTATCTCAGCAATTCATAAGAGGCAAAGAACTAGGGAAATGTTACTTGACTTGCTCTTTAACCAATTCTAATGTATTAATTACTATTAGCCTTAAATAGCCTACAAAGGCTGTAAAACTCCATGCAATTACCAAGTCCATTCCCGGTCATTTGGGACTGCTACACCAGCTGGCAGAGACATGCTCAGCCAGCTTGGCGTGTTGCCTCCCCCTGCACAGCCAGCTTGGCGTGTTGCCTCTCCCTGCACAGACAGCTTGGCGTGTTGCCTCTCCCTGCACAGACAGCTTGGCGTGTTGCCTCTCCCTGCACAGACAGCTTGGCGTGTTGCCTCTCCCTGAACAGCCAGCTTGGCGTGTTGCCTCTCTCTGCACAGCCAGCTTGGCATGTTGCCTCTCCCTGCACAGCCAGCTTGGCGTGTTGCCTCTCTCTGCACAGCCAGCTTGGCGTGTTGCCTCTCCCTGCACAGCCAGCTTGGCGTGTTGCCTCTCCCTGCACAGCCAGCTTGGCGTGTTGCCTCTCTCTGCACAGCCAGCTTGGCGTGTTGCCTCTCCCTGCACAGCCAGCTTGGCGTGTTGCCTCTCCCTGCACAGCTGCCGTGTGGAAAGGTGCTGGCCACAGCAAGGGGAATGAATGTCTTGGACAGAGCCTGGTACACTGACAACAGTCATTCCAGAGGCAATACATGTAGATGGATGGAGTTTTGCAGCCTATCAACCTTTCTAGATGGAGTTTTGCAGCCTATCAACCTTTCTAGTTGGCAGCCTATCAACCTTTCTAGGCTATGTAATGCCATTAAGCACGAACATCAAGAATAATGTAAGGTAAGCACAAATCGTAATTCAAATCACGCTGTCCTAGTTATTTGCCTCTGACAATAGCATAGGGAGACACGTTGGGTCTATTCTCATCCCCAACCCAAAGGGGGCCAATACTGTGGTTAGTATAGGAATGAACAGCAACACCAAAAACCTGAGCACAAGTGACCGTTGCTAAATACTTTAATCAAAATTTACACTTGAAAAACTGATATAGAAACGTTTTTGACATGCCGGTATACAACAAAGAACCAATGAGTTTGTACAACAGATCAGTGATGATGAAAGGCCCTTGATGAATGAAATGTGAACGAATCAAGGGTGTCCACAAAGGAAATGTCATCTTCCAGCAAGCGAGTGGGAAGGTATGGATGATCTCCCCTTGTACTAATACTGCAGTACGATACCTAGCTGCAGTAAGAGCTCGCCTGATGCTAGTTTCTGTTGGGGAAAGGAGACCAATGAATGCAAAGGCTTTCGTACTGAAACTTCAGAACAGAATTGTAGAGCTGCCAGGTAAAAGTGCAGTATGTGAAACATGCAAATAAGTGATGGTGATGAGATACAACTTGACCCAAATGATTGTGTTGTCACATGCAGTCACACCCATTGACTTCAAAGATGGGCAAATTGTCGCAATTTTCTAAAGACATCCACACCTCATTGTGATTATTTTTGTCTGCCAGATTTTTTTCTACTGCCGGCAGTTGATATGACATGCTCCAGTTGCGACACAATGTGTGCAGCCACACTTGAAATATTTTCACACATCCTACATCACATGAAGCTAATCCTTCTCTATACATGAACTTAATGTACAAGAGATCCATTGATTCTGATTCCATGTACTGAATCGGAACTTTGCTTGATTCTTCTTCACACAGAGCCCCAGCCACCACCACCCCAATAAAAAAATCAAAAACCTAATTACTTCAGTCACTCGGTCTGTACATCATATGCTGCCATGTATTCAATGTGCTAGCAAATAGCTCAGCGTCTACACAAGCATATTTCCAAACACAAAATTTCTCTGTTGCCCCATTGTTATATCAGGCTGCTTGATGAAGAACATCAGAAAATGGCAATGTCTTAAGGAGGTGACAGGAAGATGCAAGGTAAGTTAAACTTAAAGCTAGAGAGAAAGAGAGGAGACTAAACTATATCCCACTAATTAAGGGACTACTTAATACTGAAATATGCACACAAGAAAAAAGATGGAGATATAAGCAGCAACTGAAAAGGCAATGAAGATCAAGAGAAATTCATGCACATATTGAACAGACGGGGGCTTGGAGATGGAAGAGCTGGAGTTGGAGGTGAGATGGACACTGGAAAAGTTGGATGAGGCAGGTCTGCCTGGGATGTAGGCTACATGCACTGGGCAGAGGGGAGACAAGACTACGGCAGCAGGAGGAGCAGCATACTCAGAGACTGTCACAGGAGGAGGAAGCACTGCCTAGTTGTCCTTACGGGACTGCCCATTCCTCACATCCTTCAGCACTGGAGTTGCCGCCATTCTTGCCGTCTTCCTGACCCTGCAAGTACACAAGTCCTCATGTGGCATTTGGCTCTCTTCACTCATCTACTGCAACTGTTGCTGCTCACACATTTCTCTCTCTTCACTCATCTACTGCAACTGTTGCTGCTCACACATTTCTCTCTCTTCACTCATCTACTGCAACTGTTGCTGCTCACACATTTCTCTCTCTTCACTCATCTACTGCAACTGTTGCTGCTCACACATTTCTCTCTCTTCACCCATCTACTGCAACTGTTGCTGCTCACACATTTCTCTCTCTTCACTCATCTACTGCAACTGTTGCTGCTCACACATTTGGCTCTCTCTTCACTCATCTACTGCAACTGTTGCTGCTAACATTTCTCTCTCTTCACTCATCTACTGCAACTGTTGCTGCTCACACATTTCTCTCTCTTCACTCATCTACTGCAACTGTTGCTGCTCACACATTTCTCTCTCTTCACTCATCTACTGCAACTGTTGCTGCTCACACATTTCTCTCTCTTCACTCATCTACTGCAACTGTTGCTGCTCACACATTTCTCTCTCTTCACTACTCTACTGCAACTGTTGCTGCTCACACATTTCTCTCTCTTCACTCATCTACTGCAACTGTTGCTGCTCACACGTTTCTCTCTCTTCACTCATCTACTGCAACTGTTGCTGCTCACACATTTCTCTCTCTTCACTCATCTACTGCAAGTGTTGCTGCTCACACATTTCTCTCTCTTCACTCATCTACTGCAACTGTTGCTGCTCACACATTTCTCTCTCTTCACTCATCTACTGCAACTGTTGCAGCTCACACATTTCTCTCTCTTCACTCATCTACTGCAACTGTTGCTGCTCACACATTTCTCTCTCTTCACTCATCTACTGCAACTGTTGCTGCTCACACATTTCTCTCTCTTCACTTATCTACTGCAAGTGTTGCTGCTCACACATTTCTCTCTCTTCACTCATCTACTGCAAGTGTTGCTGCTCACACATTTCTCTCTCTTCACTCATCTACTGCAAGTGTTGCTGCTCACACATTTCTCTCTCTTCACTCATCTACTGCAACTGTTGCTGCTCACACATTTCATGAAATGCACGAGCAAGGTGTCTGAGGAACAGCTCATGCTTACTTGTTCTGTTTTGTTTTGAGGCTTTACTGGAAAGTGTGGAGATTTGAAAACATAATTTTTGTGTTGCAGAAAGTACATGAATCCCATTGACAATTTCTGTTGATGAGGAAAGTATCCATGTACTACCTTACAATGTTTTTATCACGTGTAACATACATACTCTTACATGAAAATGTGCACAATTGACTTCAATTCTAAAAAGAGAATGCCTTAGATAGTCAGATGAATAAATCCTCTGGGAGGGGGAGGGGGTGGGTGGGTTGGTGGGGGGGAGAGTTTTAGCTACAGATCACTAGTGGGTTTAAGCTCTAAGCTTGTCTGGTCAAACACTGTAAAGTCCATCAGCTGTTGTTGAGGCTGAACGTTCCTCCAAAAGTTGGTGCACACAATGCAAAGTGCAGGCTGTCACAAGTAATAGGAGAAAGGATTGATCAAGTGGCCAAACGCGTTCGATGTACAGCTGTTCTGATTCTAGATGTGGGTGGCGAGTCACTACATAAAACAAGCATTGTTGACCTGCAAAGCAAAGTTTTTATCCGGTGACCTTTCACCCTTTGATGGATGCTGATGCAACACACTGACCCCCTGGTCATAGGCCACCCTTCTTTTTCCCCAACACCAGCTCCCTTGGGAGCGTACAGCCAAGGCTGCAGATGAACACACCTATGTATGTTTTCACCTTTTTCCAGTTCAGCCCTTGTGAGTACCCATTTTACTTCTAAGTAGGGAGAAACAACGGGTTCAGAACTTGTGCAATGATGCAACTCTTTAATAAAAGTAGAAGTGTTTTCTATATTGCGACTTTTCACCCATTCACGGCGCTCCAACTGCACACTTCTACCCCCTGGTCATAGGGCTGTTCTATTGTTTACTCTAAGGCCATCTCAACTCCCTGGTCATAGGGCTGTTCTATTGTTTACTCTAAGGCCATCGCAACTCCCTGGTCATAGGGCTGTTCTATTGTTTACTCTAAGGCCATCTCAACTCCCTGGTCATAGGGCTGTTCTATTGTTTACTCTAAGGCCGTCTCAACCCCCTGGTCATAGGGCTGTTCTATTGTTTACTCTAAGGCCATCTCAACTCCCTGGGGAGCATGCAACAAGGCTGCGGATGAACCCCCGAAGTTATTTTTCCCAACATTCCAGCTCAGCCCTCACAGAAACCCATTTTTCTCCATGCAGCATCATGCAGGTCAAGTTTGCCAATGACTCAAGAAAAATTAAAAAAGTTTGCCAACCCCTCAGCCACAACACTTGGCTGCAAGCTCTAAAGCACTGCAATCTACTCCAGAGTCAAAAGCCAAATGAAAAATTGTAAAGAAAACACACACACACACACACACAAACACACACACACACACCTCTCAAAAAATTGTGGTTACACTTACAGGTACCTGACCAACCCTATTTTTTCATGCTGACCCTAAACTTCCTTTTTAATCATGGAGGGAAAGAGAGAGGGAAAGAGGGAGGGAGGGAGGGAGGGAGGGAGGGAGGGAGGGAGGGAGGGAGGGAGGGAGGGGAGAGAGAGAGAGAAAGAGAGAGAGAGAGAGAGAGAGAGAGAGAGAGAGAGAGAGAGAGAGAGAGAGAGAGAGAGAGAAAGACAAAGGTAAACAACTAAATCCATGCTGTCCCATCTTTTCTATGAGCACTATGCAAAACACAAACAAGAAGGGCAAAGCCCATACGACTCACATGCTTGACCTTGACCTTTATATGACCTTGACCTTCAGGTGACCTTCAAGGTCAAACAACTAAACCTACCAATGACATCATACACAAAGAAATGCTTTACACATTTTTCCTACCAAAATACATGTGACCTTGACCCAAGGTCAAGGTCATCCAAGGTCATGCAACACAAAGCTGTTAATTCAAGACATAGGAAGCACAATGGTGCTTATTGGCACTGTCTACCATGAGATATGGTCACTTTTAGTGGTTCACTACCCCATTTTGGTCACATTTCATAAGGGTCAAAGTGACCTTGACCTTGATGATATGTGACCAAATGTGTCTCATGATGAAAGTATAACATGTGCCCCACATAATTATTAAGTTTGAAACAGTTATCTTCCATAGTTCAGGGTCAAGGTCACTTCAAAATATGTATACAATCCAACTTTGAAGAGCTCCTGTGACCTTGACCTTGAAGCAAGGTCAACCAAACTGGTATCAAAAGATAGGGCTTGCTTTGACCTATATACCACTTGTAGCTAAGGTCGCCATTCTCAATAACATGGGAGAAAATTGGGAAAATGTGAAAAATGACTGTTTTTGAGACCACATTTATGGCTCCTGTGACCTTGACCGTGAAGCAAGGTCAAGTCACTGTGTATGTTTTTTGAGGCCTTGTCATCATACACCATCATGCCACATTTGGTGTTGATAGACTTAATAGTCTCCGAGAAAAATCCAACGTTTAAGTTTTTTACGGACGCCCGGACGCCCGGACGGACGGACGGACGACACGGCTCAGTACATAGACTCACTTTTGCTTCGCATGTGAGTCAAAAAAAGCGTTTTCAGTGAAAGAGAAATTTTGATTTATGTTCGGATGAATCTACTGTATACATATTTCATGTCACACACACACACACACACACACACACACACACACACACACACACACACACAGTCTCAATAGGGCCTCCTTTCTATTTAAAAACTGCAGAAAAACAACACCCCCTAAAAAAACTAACCCCCCCCCAAAAAAAACCCCAACAAAAACCCAACACACACAAAACGTCAGGCATACCAATTAACCTACTTTTTGTTTATGGCCATGTCACCATAACCACAACTATATATTTTTTTCTTTCCTAATCTATCTGGCCGGATGCTCTCAAGTTCACAGTTTCTTGGCAAGTGAACTGCGGAAGTTGCAGAGAAACTTGCCAGTCTACGTCTCCTCAGGCTCGTTTGTCGCAGCTCCATTTCTGTTGTCTTCTTTCATGGCAATCACTCTGCGTGTGTATATGCACAACTATGCATTTGTGGGAAATGTATGTGTAAGCATCATGTAACTCTTCATGTGCATGAAATGTAATTTTGTGTATCTGCTTCATCGTCGTAATCATCTTTGCATGTGTGGGTGCACTTTGTATATAAACATATATGTGACTGAGTATTTATGCGACACTTTTGTATGCCTGCATGAGAGAGAGAAAGAGAGAGAGAGGGAGGGAGAGAGAGAGAGAGAGAGAGAGAGAGGGAGAGAGAGAGAGAGAGAGTGAGAGAGAGAGAGAGAGAGAGAGAGAGAGAGAGAGAGAGAGAGAGAGAGAGAGAGAGAGAGAGAGAGAGAGAGAGAGAGAGAGAGAGAGAGAGAGAGAGAGAGAGGTAGGAATCCAAGGAAATGCCACTTACTTGGAGGAGGGTGGTGCATTTTTGGAGCTGAAGTTGAGACTGTCCAAGGAGCTAGACAGACCATCAGACAGACGGCATTCTCTGGGGTACGGAGATGTCAGGTCACTGTAAACATCAACATGGAAAACTGTATGGCAGTTCTAGATGTAACAAACTGTCACATCATCATCACCTTCGTTGTTGCTATCATTGTCCATGTTGTCACCACCACCATCATTGTTGTCGCCGCCATGGCCATCAACACTGTTACATCATCAGCATCATCGTTGCTGTTGTCACCACCATCATCATGGTTGTCGCCACTATGGCATCAACACTGTTACATCATCAGCATCATCGTTGTTGTTAATGTCACCACCACCACCACCACCATCACTGTAAATGTCAATGTCTATATTATCACAAACATCATGACCAATACCATCATCACTATTGCGCTTGTCATAATGGTCATCATCATCATCATCACATTCAGGTGGATGGCACAGAAGAATTTTGCTTTCAGGCACAGTCTGACTCCGGGTGGAGAGAGGGGACTGTACCTTTCCAGGACATTCCTGGTGCGGCGAGAGGCGGACATGCGGGCAGCCAGACTGACGGACTGCGGAGTTTGGAAAGGCATGGGGCCCAGGGGAACTGGTGTCCTCACACTCTGTGTTGCTGTCACAACAACCACAGTGGTGTCAGTCAGCTACACAGAGAGAGAGAGAGAGAGAGAGAGAGAGAGAGAGAGAGAGAGAGAGAGAGAGAGAGAGAGATATTGATTGATTGATTGGTTTAATTTGGCAGATGACCCATTAGGTACATTGCATATTTACAGGTAAAGGTGAATTACACAGTTAACAAGAAGGGCAAAGCCCATATGACTCACATGCTTGACCTTGACCTTTACATGACCTTGACCTTCAAGGTCAAGGTCAAACAACTAAACCTAGCAATGACATCATACACTAAGAACTGATTCACACATTTTTCCTACCAAAATACATGTGACCTTGACCCAAGGTCAAGGTCATCCAAGGCCATGCAACACAAAGCTGCTAATTCAAGACATAGGAAGCACAATGGTGCTTATTGGCACTTTCTACCATGAGATATGGTCACTTTTAGTGGTTCACTACCCCATTTTGGTCACATTTCATAAGGGTCAAAGTGACCTTGACCTTGATGATATGTGATCAAATGTGTCTCATGATGAAAGTATAACGTGTGCCCCACATAATTATTAAGTTTGAAACAGTTATCTTTCATAGTTCAGGGTCAAGGTCACTTCAAAATATGTATACAATCCAACTTTGAAGAGCTCCTGTGACCTTGACCTTGAAGCAAGGTCAACCAAACTGGTATCAAAAGATAGGGCTTACTTTGCCCTATATAATATATATAGGTAAGGTATCCAATCTCAAAAACTTCAGAGAAAATTGAGAAAATGTGAAAAATGACTGTTTTTTAGACAACATTTATGGCCCCTGCGACCTTGACCTTGAAGCAAGGTCAAGTCACTGTGTATGTTTTTTGAGGCCTTGTCATCATACACCATCATGCCACATTTGGTATTGATAGACTTAATAGTCTCCGAGAAAAATCCAACGTTAAAGTTTTCGGATGCCCGGACGCCCGGACGGACGAAACGGGTGAGTACATAGACTCACTTTTGCTTCGCATGTGAGTCAAAAATTGATTATGATATGCACACACCGCTTAAAAATAACTAACATTGAATGTTTCAGAGAAAGAGAGAGAGAGAGAGAGAGAGAGAGAGAGAGAGAGAGAGAGAGAGAGAGAGAGAGAGAGAGAGAGAGAGAGACACACACAGTGTATGACATACAGCCAGTCACTCTGACAGTCAGCCAGCCAGCAACCAACAGCCAGCCACAGACAGGCAGACAAAGAGAGAAACCCACTCACATACATTGTGGCACAAACAAAAATGGTGGAGTGACAGCCAGTGAAAAGAGTAAAGGGAACTGTTCTCTAGACCACTAACCATTCAAAAGGGAAACTGCATATACAAGAGAAATACAAGAGTACTTGTACAATGCTCAGGCAACAGCATGTAAACAATCCATGCCAACTTCTATCTACATCTCCTTCTAACTAACATATTACAGGTAAGGTATTCATGACTCCATGGATATGATCTTTCATTCAAGGCATGGAGGTGTCTATACAACATGCCAAAGATGTTTACTGAGTTATGGGCATGACATGGTGGGGCATGTTGTAGATGTTATTATTCTAATGATGGTCTAGGTGGTGTGGAGTGAGGTGGATGGAGCGGGATGGAGCAGAGTGGAGTAAAGGTGGAGTGGAGTGAGATGGAGTTAGGTGGGGTGGAATCAGGTGGGGTGGAATCAGGTGGGGTGGAGGAGTCAGGTGGGGTGGAGTCAGGTGGGGTGGAGTCAGGTGGGGTGGAGTGAAGTCACGTGGATTCAGGTGGAGTGGAGAGAGATGAAGTTATATGGGGTGGATTCAGATGGGGTGGAGTCAGTTGGGGTGGAGTCAGGTAGAGTGGAGTGGAGTAAGATGAATTGGTGGTGGATTCAGGTGGAATGGAGTGAGGTGGGGTGAGGTGGAGTGGAGTGAGGTGGGGTGAAGTGAGGTAGAGTGGAATGTGATAGAATGGAGTGATGTTGAGCGGGGCGAGATGGACTGGGGTGAGGTGGAGTGCAGTAGGGAGAGGTCTTACAAAACGTCTACACAGCTGCTTCAATGACAGCAGACACGTACAAGAGTGAAACTTTCAGACAGGACTGGGGTCTTACAAGAAATCTACACAGCCATTCCAGTGACAGCAGACACGTACAAGAGCGAGGCTTGCAGACAGGGGAGGGAGGGGGCTCCAGGACGCGTGGGGGAGCTTCCTCAGTGTCAGAGGCTCCAGACTCATCAGAAGCGTTGCCATTGGATGTGAGGCGCTGTCGACCAGAGCAGCTCAGAAACTGTGCCACTTTGGTCTGGAACCTGAGCAGACTGCGCGCGCTCTGCTTGTTCTTCACCACCTGGCGATGTGAGAAGACAAACAGGTACAGTCATTGTGCAGTCTGGTGTAGGTAGTAAGCCACACATCCCACCACAAGTCAGGACAGCACATTTACTTTATCTTATAAGTACAGTCTGGACAAATAATCTAAGCATCTGCTTAATTACTTATTCGGTACAAAGGGCACAAAACAACAACAAAGACAAGATTACAAATGAATGTTTATCACTCTCTCTCTCTGTGGGGAAAAAGTACATTTGACAAGTGATAGTTATAAGATGCATAAGTAATTATGTATATTCCAGGCTTATGGTGAAGAGAACTGCTCTATAACCTACACTGTGTAGATAGCACATGAAAGAAAAATGTAAGATTGCATTGCGGTTTACATGATGTACATTCCAGGCTAAGAAAGAACATGCTTTCTCAACAAAGAGTGCACTATAGAGCATATAACAAAAAGAGCAATAATATGAACCAGCAATGTATACCGTTTCATAGTCTGGTCACTGCTAACCATTCATCCCTGACTGGAGCAAAGGGGCGGGGGAAGCACACCAAGGTGACATGCAAAACATTCAAGGACTGCAGCAGTGCCTGACTCAGCAAATTTGGCACATCCAATAAAAAAATCTGTAATCTTTTGTGTAAACCATACAGATGAAGTTTTGTCTTCTGTGATCATTACTGAAGTTCTAAGCCACCACCAAAATCTGGTTACACAATGTATAGCCAACACTTGCTATGAACACAGGTGTAGTCACACAATGTATAGCCAACACTTGCTATGAACACAGGTGTAGTCACAAACCACCCCAGGCAGAGTGTGTTGTGTCTGTTGACTAACCTCCAACATCTGGTCATACAATGTGTAGCCACCGTTCACTTTGAACAGGTGTGCAGTCACAACACACCTCTTACAACGTGTGTCTGTTGACTCACTTCCAACATCTGGTCACATGAATGTGTAGCCACGGTTCACTTTGAACAGGTGTGTAGTCACAACACACCTTCCACAGTGTGTCTATTGACTCACCTTCAACATCTGGTCACACAGCACGGCCAGCTCCTGCAGGTGGATGTGGTTGTCAGGGTAGAGGTCCAGGTTGTTGAGGACATGAGTCCACAGCTTGACGTTGAAGGAGTCGGGGCTGGACAGGATCTCGTTGCACACTTGGATGGCAATGTCGTGGTGGAAGGGAGTGCCCTGCGGTGCAAAACCAGTCAGGGCTGAGGGACATGCACAGTTTGGATATTGGTTTTACATAGCAACTGTATCACCCACATTTGGGTGGTAGACCACTTTACAGTTTACTTGGCCATTTGATTAAATCTTTACTAGCACCTGCCATTGAACTGAATACCGACTCATGGCCGTGTCAACAGAAAATCGCTCTACAGTGTGCTGTCACTCCCCTCCAGAGTGCCCAGTTTTCCCCTGAATGGGCAGAGGTAATGCAAATTGGCCGGCTTTTGCCACAACGTCAACAAGAACTTGAGACCCATCACCTGGCACCAGTGAGTCCTCACTAGAGAACGGGCGTGTTTGTTTGGCCCAAAATCTCGAGAGAATCACTAGGGCTAGGTGTTGCCTATGTTCCTCGCTCATAAGGACGCACTCGACGTGAAGGCGGGAGGCCGAGGGAGGTCCCGAGCTCCCTCAATTGGTGTGTTCTATGAAGTGAAAAACTGATGTGATATCTGAATCGTCAGTTATTTCGTCTATCGGTAACTTCTTCACTGACTCTGGCACCAGGACACAGCCATGTTCTTCTGCCTTGCGAGATGATTGGCCGTTTTTCTAGCTGTAGGAGCATCTCACTTGCCCACGACTAGCCATTCAGGGCCAAACAAACGTGCCCCATTCATTTTAGATGTACATGCTTTTCTCCTCATGTCTTATTAATTAGTGTTCTTAGATACATAATTCACTAAAGCATGAATAGTGGAAATTACTGCTATTTACATGAAGAATATTCTGCTCATTTGCACTGTTAATTCCATTAAAAGTATAGCTTTTGGGTGACTACCTTTCCACTTGGTTCATGCTGTCTGAGAAACAAGAATTTGTGTGCTCTGTTGAGTGGTATTGTGACTGATCTTCTTTACCCTCCACTGTAATTTTCTCAATTTGTAAATTCTTCTTTTTACTCTTGGTCTAGGGGTATATACGTGGAGGGTGTCACTAATTCATTCTCTCACACTCTCAACTCAAGGCTCGTATAGTTGACATGACACCATGAGGATTAATGATATTCTTTAATATGACTAGTTCATGACAAAAGAATAGAGAATACTATAAAAAGCAAAATGGATTAAATCATCAATTAGGCTGGTCAGCCTACATAATCTTAAACTGAACGTAGAAGAATATGCTTCCTCTAACCCCAGCTACTTGACTGAAGAAAATAATGTCACTGTAGATAAATTATACCAGTTCAGTCTCTTATCTTTGTCAGTCTACTCTCAGACTGAACATAGAGGAATATGCTTCCTCTGAATGAACAACAGTACTTACGAACGAGTCTTTTTCACGCTGACGTGCGACGCTATTTCGGTAGTGCGTCACAGATGAAATTCTATCCACAGAATTCTGGTCACTCAGACCATCACACACAATCTCTCTCACAAGGCTAATCCTTTGAGAGAGATTAAACAGGCCATAAACATTGGTGTGTATCTACACACATTGACACACCACTTGACACTCACTCAGCCAGAATTTCCTCTTTGACTCAGGGAAAACGTCTTGCGACGAATATTGGTCTAGGACTTCAGGGAAGATTGTTCCTTCTCTGTGAGATGGATTCTTCTCTTCACACACCGCCTTCACTAGACTTCAGGTGGTTGGGGAGAAAGCCTTGCAGGTTTTCTTCAACAGGTTCCTTCTCGCCCACTCATGGGGTTACTGTCCTTAGTACAGGATTCTTTAGAGAGATTCTTTTACGTGTTCTCACTGCACACGGAGTGTGGCGTTTCTCTTTACTTAGACATTCACGTCTCTTCAGCCCGCGGGCTCGGCACGCACTGCCTAACTCGCTCGCTCGCCGTGTAAATGAACCACAACACAACCCAACCTCAGCCAATCAGATTGTCAGGAATAGCGTCATTGTCCTAGTTACGTTGAAAAAATGGTCGTTGAGGCTGATTGCGCCAAACGTTGGGTTTTAAAAACCTGGACATAACCCAGACAAAAGTTCACAAAAGGTCAGACTGCTACGTCCAGCCAGTCTTGCATAGTTTTAAAACAAGGCAGAAAATGAGGACAACGGTTTGGCATTCCCAGACAACAGAGCAGGGGGAAAAGCTTCGAGTCCACCTGACCTAGCACTGCACTCAGCCCAAAAATAGGACGCCGTCACGTAGGCGTTCTCCCCAGCTCTGTTAACGGCTTCAGCAGCTAACAGCCAACTCGATAGCGTTTTCGAAAACGCATTGGGAATAAAATACAAGATAGACATGTTACAAAACTACACAAAAATAAAAACAGGGGCTGGAACCGCCACAGGTATGAATTTTTATTCTACCAGATTCTCAATTATTCTATAACAAACATATTCCCACTGAAATTCCTGTTTCGAGTTCCTATGAAAGACATTAAAAATATTGTTTATAGGCAATTTATATGTTCTGCCAGTCTGTAGATTTTTTCCATGATTTATATCAATTTGGAGTACTTAACAAGACCATCACAGTTGATAAAATGCTGAAGGACAAAACTAAAGAAAACATACTTTTTCAGGCTACTGCACAATATTAAAAAATATACAACAGTCAAAAATGAAAAATTTGCACCAGAGCCCCCATTTCATCTGGATGGTGACAAAAATCTTTGGACCAGGGGAAGTAACTCCAAATACAATGCTGCAAGGCAGTAGGTAAAGGGAGCTAACCCATGTAAAACTCGCTCCCCAGCCTTTGTACCCCCACCCCCAAAACCTTATGCCCAAGCCCAGTGATATATTTCATAACAAAACAAAACAATACAAAACTAACAAACAAAAATGTTTAAAAAGGAAAAGAAAAGAGGAAAACACTGAGATTTAATGAAATGTGCATTAGATGGAGTCTGGAATGAAAAAATTGTCATTGATAGTTGTTGAGAATACACCACAGCAATTAAATTATCACTGAAAATAAAACAAATCAAGACAAGTTGTGAAGTCAAAGGATAAAACAAAAACACATCCATCCAGCTGAAATTTCAAACAAGAGACCAAAGTGGCCAGACGAGAAACTGACCGTGGCATTGCCGCCGGAGCCGGGCCGGTCAGGGATGGCAGCTATGAGCTGCAGCAGGAAGTTGGCCACATTGGTGGCATCCACGTTGACCAGGGGACTGGTGGTGGGCGCCTCCAGCAGAGTGCGAATGGTGGGCATGAAGGCCTCTGTTAACAGCGCCTGGCTCTCTCTGCAATGCAGCATGCAGAGTAAAAATGAAGGTCTGATTCTTCAGTTCTGCGACAATTCAAAGTCCCCGACTATAAGTTGGCGAGTCAAAATCAACAGGTCAGTGTTGACATATCAAAGTGTACAACTCAAAGTTGAAACAATTCAAAGTCAGCATAATTCAAAGTCAGCAATTCAAAGTCAAAGACTTTTTTGTTAAGAAAAGTGCGAGTTTTGAGCTGCACTCAGAAGAACACCACATTTTATGTGATTATTGTTGATGCAGTTATCTTTTCCTACTTTCCACAAAACAATGGCTTCTTCGTATGTTGAACGTCTACCAGCAGACGCAAAAAAGCGGTAATACGAGAAGATTATTGACGTTGATGGGTTAGATCCGTATGAAACCAAACAGTTTGTGGTCTGTCGACAAAAACCAGTTGCCGGACATAAACCACGCCAGGGTTGTACAATATTTTGTGCTGGGCAAAAGTGCCAGAATTTTGCAACCTACAAAAGCTTGGGAGCTTACAGGACTTTCATCTGTGGTTGGGTGCGAGAAGTGCGAAGCTACAAACCAGATGGCTGTCAGAACACAGTAGTTTCAGCAAAGGTAAATGGTCTGAAATAAACTTATTTTGTTTACTCCCAGGGTAAAATCTCATCGTACACCTTCCTATTTCACGGTCACTTGTAAGTTGTCGCTTGGAACGCTATAAATCCTTTACAAACACTCAGTCTTTTTCTTCTTCTCGAACGCCATCACGCTTGGATTTTAGAGTCAAGGATGAAATGGGCTGTCTTCTGGAGAGATTCCACCCTGCCGTACAGCTTTTCCTGAATGCTTGCTGGTTCTGGCCAAACGTCCTCTCGCAGCAGCCTGCGGTTCCTGCATTCCTGCAGAATGTGTTCAGCTGTCTGGTCAGCCTCTTCACAGGAGCACTTTGGGGATGGCACAAGTCTGAATCTCTTGTGCATGTGGTAGTTGAGTCTATTGTGCCCTGTCCGCAGCCTGAAGATGACTACCTGTTCTTGTCTGGACAGTTGGTGGTAGCTGTCCGTTGTCTCAGTCATACCAGATCTCCAATGGCACATTTGGTAGAGCGTTGGACTCTTGGTCCTGCGTGACTAGGTTCGATTCTGCGCTAAAACTTTTTTCTCTCTCTTTTTTCAAGAGGTTGTGGGTTCGAACCCGACCTGGTTTTTTCTGTTTGTGTGTTCCCCCCCCCCCCCCCCCCCTCTCTCTTTTCTCGAGAGGTTGCGGGTTCGAACCTGATCTTTTTTTATGCCAAAACCTGGAGGTTCAGCGCCAGCGGTTTTTATTGGAGGTTGCTCTGTCTCTCCATGGACATTCCCCAATTTGGCCCAAGCTGACTTAAGGTAATGCCTGGAAGCATTTCAAAATAGCCAAGCCTCTGTTTACACCATTCATTCAAGGCTGGATGGCATTTCAAAATAGCCAAGCCTCTGTTTACACCATTCATTCAAGGCTGGATGGCATTTCAAAATAGCCAAGCCTCTGTTTACACCATTCATTCAAGGCTGGATGGCATTTCAAAATAGCCAAGCCTCTGTTGACACCATTCATTCAAGGCTGGATGGCATTTCAAAATAGCCAAGCCTCTGTTTACACCATTCATTCAAGGCTGGATGGCAGGGTAGTGCCAACTCACCCAACCTCAAACCAAGAAACTTTACATTTCTTGCTGCACCTGTCAGCACTGAGCTTATGCCAGTTATGGTGCCTTAAGTGGCTATTGTTCACAACTCAAATTTGTTCAGTTGTTTTCTCTGTTGATACTGCTACAAGTGGTCCAGATAAGGACTTTCTTGGCACACTTCTCATTAGGCCCTTGCAGAGAGGGGATGGATGGATGGATTGAGTTTTACGGCCTATCAGCCTTTGTAGGCTATGGAAGGCCACTAAGCACGACAATCGCTAGTAATCTAGTAAACTCAAATCAAGCCACGGTGTCCGCAGTCATTCGCCTCTTATGAATCGCGTAGGGAGACGCGGTGGGTCAACTCTTACCCTGAACCCACAGGGGATGAAGAGAGGGAAACAAAGGAATCTAAGGTGACAAGAAACATCTGGTAAGTCACTGTCACCATGCATGCTTTTTTCAACTTCAATCATGTTGTTGTTTCTCAATCACCGTATCTTGACCCAGGAAGGTCTGATATCCCAAAACTTCTTCTGTCCAATCTCGGGTGGATGGCAGCTCCATTCTAGGAATTGTCCACTAAAGGGACAAAACTTCTTGTTCATGTTTTTATGAGATTTTGTCTGGGGCATCTAATTTAGGCATGCTTTGGTTTTTTTTTAGTTTGCCATCCGAGAGCCAATTAGATACCCTTTGAAGTGCTTGATCCATATTCCATTTGAGAGAAAAATCTATAACTTCTTTTAGTGCAGAATCTAAGGAGGAAAAGCAAACTTTTAGTGATTTCCCAACTTTTCATCTATGCTTGTATGACATACATTTCAAGAAACCTTACTTTTGCTAGAATTCCAGGATAATGTGCTTGCAATATTTTCCCTTGTAATTTCATGATCTGCTTAATGTATAAAGAATGTCTTTGTGTATATACTATAGCAATTCATTATATGAATGCCTTATCCCTTGTCTTTGCATCATTTCTATTGTTGGATTTTGACAAGAGCATGGCAGAATAGCACATAACTATGCAGTCATCAAGAAATTAGATCACAGTGCCGAGATACTGCTCCTAACAATCACCTCTTGCAGATCATCACTATGAAAATACTTTCAGCCAGTCTGTGCTCAAAAAGGTATAAAATTACACTTAAATGGTCATAGGTTGTTTGCTCAAATGTTCACTTTTTCACTGAAATGTCTTGCCAGTGAGCTAAGACTTCATCTTGGCAAGGAAAGACAAGAAGACCATCTCTTGCTAAGGCAAAGACAGGGTGTGCTAAGACTATCTTGGCAAGGAAGGCACACAAGCAAGCATACTGCTTGGCGTAGGCAAATATGGTGTGTGCTAAGATCCATCTTGGCAAAGACAGACAGACAAGCCTACCTCATGGTGAAGGCAAAGACGGGGTGTGCTAAGACTATCTTGGCAAGGAAGACAGATAAACCTACCTCTTTGTGAAGGGTGTGCTATGACTATCTTGGCAAGGAAGACAGACAGACAAGCCTACCTCATGGTGAAGGCAAAGACGGGGTGTGCTAAGACTATCTTGGCAAGGAAGACAGACAGACAAGCCTACCTCTTTGTGAAGGGTGTGCTAAGACTATCTTGGCAAGGAAGACAGGCAGACAAGCCTACCTCTTTGTGAAGGGTGTGCTAAGACTATCTTGGCAAGGAAGACAGACAGACAAGCCTACCTCATGGTGAAGGCAAAGACGGGGTGTGCTAAGACTATCTTGGCAAGGAAGACAGACAGACAAGCCTACCTCATGGTGAAGGCAAAGACGGGGGTGTGCTAAGACTATCTTGGCAAGGAAGACAGACAGACAAGCCTACCTCATGGTGAAGGCAAAGACGGGGTGTGCTAAGACTATCTTGGCAAGGAAGACAGACAGACAAGCCTACCTCTTTGTGAAGGGTGTGCTAAGACTATAGTATCTTGGCAAGGAAGACAGACAGACAAGCCTACCTCTTTGTGAAGGCAAAGACGGGGTGTGCTAAGATTATCTTGGCAAGGAAGACAGACAGACAAGCCTACCTCTTTGTGAAGGCAAAGACGGGGTGTGCTAAGACTATCT